>SZWC01001061.1:240839-252087 GCA_023375785.1 Penium margaritaceum | reverse complement strand
CCCCCCCCCCCCCCCCCCCGGGGGCCCGTGCCCCAGACTTTATGGGTCACTAGCAGGGCACCACCTCCTACCATGTCATAGTGTGACCATATCAAGTCATGTCACCATGTCACATGTCACTAACCATTCCATCATATGACATTTGCACCACGATGTCACCAAGACACATGGGAAAAAGTGGGGAAAACTTGTCCAACCCCCCGCGAAACATGCCATCAAAATATTTAGTCAAAATTTCTAAAAAATGGCACCAGAAAACAATAAAAAATGCCGCAAGTGTTTTTTAGCATTTGCAACGCCTGGTTCATTCAAAGCTGCGGCGTTTTTTAGCGCATACAGTACAAGTACTAGCACAAGCACAAGCACAAGCTCAAGCACAAGCACGAGCACAAGCTCGAGCACAAGCACAAGCACAAGCATGAGCACAAGCACAAGTGCAAGCACCACCACAAGCACAAGCACAAGCACAAGCACAAGCACAAGCACAAGCACGAGCACAAGCACAAGTGCAAGCACCACCACAAGCACAAGTACAAGCACAAGCACAAGCATGAGCACAAGCAGAAAGCACAAGCACGAAGCTCAAGAACGAAGCACAAGCGCGAAGCATTCACACAAGTGCTAGCACAGACACAAGCACATGCACGTGGCATGAGGAACAACGGGGTAAGGGGAGATGATGCAGGAAATGCGGGCCAGACCGATTCATGATGAATGGTCGGGTCACCCATGTGCAGCTTTAGAAATGCAAAGGTTGGAGGGAGCAAACATCTCCCTCATCGTCATCGTCATCATCATCATCGTCATTGTCATCGTAGTCATCGCCACCTCCGTCATCGCCGCCGTCGCCATCACCGCCGCCGCCGCCGTCAACGTCGTCATCATTGTCGTCGTCGTCATCATCGTCATAGTCATCATCATCGTCATCATCATCGTCATCCTCCTCATTGTCGTCATTGTCGTCGTCGTCATCGTCGTCGTCGCCGCCACCGCCGCCGTCCACCCCGCCGCTGCCGTCGTCGTCGTTGTCGTCGTCGTCATCATTGTCGTCGACGTCGTCGTCGTCGTCGTCGTCGTCTTCGTCATCGTTGTTGACGCTGTCGTTGTCGCCGTCGTCGCCGTCGTCGTCGTCAACGTCGTCGTCGTCGTAATCCTCGTCGTCGTCGTCGTCCTCCTCCTCCTCATCGTCATCGTCATCGTCATCGTCATCGTCATCGTCATCGTCATCGTCGTCGTCGTCGTCGTCGTCATCATCATCATCATCATCATCATCATCATCATCATCATCATCATCATCATCATCATCATCATCATCATCATCGTCATCGTCATCGTCATCGTCATCGTCGTCGTCGTCGTCGTCGTCATCATCATCATCATCATCATCATCATCATCATCATCATCATCATCATCATCATCATCATCATCATCATCATCATCATCATCATCATCATCACCATCATCATGTTCCTCCCCCTTGCAATGACGAGGGAGTCAATTTGGCATCACACAGTGCGCAGATAGGATGCCAGACAGATCGGTAGCAGCAAGAGACAACAGGAAGAAGCACTTTAGGCCCAAGACTGCAGCAACAACAAGAGCTGCAGTGCCAGCAACGGCGACAGCAACAGCAGCAACATCATCAGCAACAATGATGACAACAAGACGCATGGGCAGTGAAAGCAGGAGGAGCAGTGGCCACATCTGCATTGGCGCAATTGCACAGCCATAGCGGCAGGAGCAGCAACAGCTGTAGCAGCAGCAGGAGCAGCAGGGGCAGCAGCAGCAGCAGTGAAAACAGCCCTGGTGCCATAGTGGCTGGTAAAGAACGGAGGGATGGTGCAGAAAGGAATAGATCAAAAGCAGCAACAGCAGCTGCGGTGGAGCCAGCGGCAACAAAAGCAACAGCAACAACGACATCAAGCCCCAGCGTAGACATACAATTTGAAGCTTGATCGTCTTCCCATCAAGCTCCACAGTTCGGATTTTCTGCAGAAGAAGGGTGCATGAACAGTTGAACAAGAAAGCAGAGCAGAAGAGCTTTGCTCAGATGCAGTCAGTTCCATCATTGATGGGCGGAGGGCAGACGCGGGCGGGACAGGGGGGGGGGGGGGGGGAGGGAAGGGTAGGTGCACTCATGCAGCACTAGTGCTTTCCGCAGTGGGAGGGTGCTTTGTCTATTTCAGAGGTAACACTCCATACAGCAGTACTGACTCCGGCACGGATTGGTGGCATGCACTGGTGACACGTAGTGGTGGTGGCTCAGCAGCAGCAGCAGCAGCAGCAGGCATCGCCTGACAGCCACGGCAGAGCTGGGTCCTCAGAGGGTCAAGGATCCATTGCATTCCCCACACGCATACACACGTGCAGAGGAGGACATGGAGACAGTAGCGTGGAAAGATTGACAAGGGTGAGAGGAGGAAGAGGTGGAGAGGGGGAGGGGAAGTCTCACAAAGTCGACTCCAATGGTGCTGATGTAGCTCTCCAGGTAAGAGTCATCCTGCTCACACCACAAGGGCGGAAGAGGGGAGAAATGGACAATGGCAACCGACAGCACCATCACGACTTCCAACAGGGAAAAACAAGCCTTGCCAGCGCAATATCCACATCCACATCCACATCCACATCCACTACCACCACCACCACCGCGCACGCGCGCACACCCCCCCCCCCCCCCCCCCCCCCCCACACACACACACACACACAGACACTAACAGGCACGCACGCACGCACGCACGTAGACCGACCTATACCCCCTTGCGCAACCCAGCCCAGCCCCCTCTGTGCCCCTTGGCAGCAGATCTCCACCAGGCAGTCAACATGGCCTCCTCTCCCAGAGCTACCCGGGCAGATGCACTTGCAACCACCTCGGAGCAGTCTTCGGTGCGAGGGAAGAACGAGTAACAGTGCAATCCTTACGGAGCAAGCACCCAGAGGAAGCAGGGATGAGCAGCGTTAAGACCATAGTGAAGGAAGCACAGCCGGCACTGTGCAGGTGCGGCTGAGGGCACCAAGGTCAGACTTACAGCAAACCGCAGGAGCAGGCACGATTTGCCGACGCCCGAGTCACCAATGAGGAGCAGCTTGAAGAGGTAGTCGCTGCAGTGCGGTGAAGTGCAGTGCAGTGTGTCACAAGAAGAACATGCCACGACGTCACACAAAACCGAGCACCATGAAGAGGACGAAGAGGGAATGGAGTGTCCACCAGTTGGCACAACGTCAATGTTGTAGGGAGTAGGTGGCCGGCGGTGCCAGATTCGTACATGACGTGACGGTTACAAGGAGCGCTTCAGGTCATCCATGGGCACAACGATCCAGCCATCAGTAAGCAATACCGTTACAGAGTATCCTGTACTGTCATAATGGCCTGGTAGCAGGCAAATCTCATTCCATCAATCCTTCCAGGAGGGAGGGGCGTGGACACGGTGCGTCCAGTGGACACTCTTGGGACAAGCGCTGGGCACAGCAGAGTCAGCGGGCAGAGCAGCCGCCTCGCTCGTCGTCCTCCCTCGTGCGACAGTTGGGCCATGGGGTCGACCAAGATGGTGACACCGTGTGACAGCGTCAACGCCGGGCTTTCGATTCCAGCAGGCTGACCACGACGTCCAGACAGACGCAGATCACAAGAAAGCCTTGCCCGCAAGAACCGAACCCCAGCAGAGAGCGGCCACGAATCTGCTCAGGATGTGGATACGGGCTGGCGGTGATGCACAGTATGGCCCATCCGCGGCCGAGGCTAACATCAGCCACAACGCGCGAGGCTCGTCGAAGCGGGCGGCCATCACTAACACAGACCCAAGGTTGACGAGAGTGCCGTGCGTTGTCCCCACACGTCCGGAGAGGCTTGGAACCAATCCACGCGCTGGTGAACCGGCCTCGACTTGGAAGTCAGGACCGACTTCGGCTACACGTGTACAAGAGATCCAAAGATAACCGGATCTGCCGGATCTGCCGGATCTGCGCTTTGAGCAAGGCAGGCAGGGTCTGGTAAGAGGCGGGTTCCAGATGTCGGCTACACTTACTACTCGGGATTCATGCTGGCGGTAGTGGGCCGGTGACCTCGAGAAGCAGAGCAGAGCTGAAACGCTGCTTCACCACGCGAGACAAGAGATGGGACGGAGACGGAAACGAGCGGCCTTAGACAACGGCCGACGATGGGCTGACGACTTGACAGGACTACAGTTCGGACTGAAAGCCGACAGTGGAGGCGACGGCCTGCAAGTGGCCTTTCCGCTTGCGGCATTCCTCCCTCTGGCCCTAGGCGGCCGAGGGCCGCAGGAAACTGCAGGGAAGGTCGAAAGATGAGGAAAACGCAAATTTAGCGGGGTTTTGCAAATGGCACGCAAAGATGACGACGCGATGTAGGGGCAGCCAAAAATGACAACGCGGCGGAGGGGCACGCAAAAATGACGACTCTTTGGCGGGGCATGCAAACATGACGACTTTTTGGCGGGGCACGCGAAAATGACGGCCTTTCGGAAGGGCAGGCAAAAATGACGAAAGCAGATGTGACAGTTTTCGAAAGGGCAGTCAGAAATGACACCTTCTCCGTGGTTGCGCCACATCAGCATACAGTCCATCAAAATAGTAATATAGAAAGTGCGTCTATTCTCATATTTCTCTCATTGTAGAACTGTTGTGTCATTCTTGTGCGAGGTTTTTGAAAATTCGCATATGGTCTTTTCATTTTGACAAAACGCGCCCTCCGTTTCTGTTACCATTCAATCCGTCGCCATAAGTTGCCGTCAACCTCCTCTACTCCGCACTCTTTGTGAAAAACACTCAAACGACATTGTTTTTGAGTGGGTAGTAAACAATGACACACTACGTCAGAGCATACAAATATGACAATTTTTCAAAATACCCACTAGTCGTAAATTTTCACACATGGCATAGATTAATGTCACATTTTCAAATTTTGTGTCTTTTAACATGAACATCGTAATTATCCCCTGGATTGAAAATTGAAATTATGTTTTCCCCACTACGGACCCCTTTTCATATATCGTTTAGGGGGATCATTATTTTTCTTCATGCTCCTTTTTCTTTTAGAGCTAGTGCTAGGAATGAGGTTGAATTAAGTGAAATTTAAACATGACAACTCTAAAAAAACCTCTAAACCATGTATATTGAATATTTGGTTTAGAGGTTTTTTTTAGAGTTTTCATGTTTGAAGTTCAAGTAATTCAACCTCATTCCTAGCACCAGCCTTAAACGAAAAAGGAGCATGAAGAAAAATAATGATCCCCCTAAATGATATATAAGAAGGGGTCCGTAGTGAGGAAAACATAATTTAAATTTTCAAGCCAGGGGATCATTACGATGTGCATGTTAAAAGACATAAAATGTGAAAAGTTGACACTAATTTATGCCATGTGTGAAAAGTTACGACTAGTGGGTATTTTGGAAAATTGTCATATTTGTATGCTCTGACATAGTGTGTCATTTATACTACCCGCCCAAAAACAATGTCGTTTGAGTGTTTTTCACAAAGAGTGCAGAGTGGAGGAGGTTGACGGCAACTTATGGCGACAGATTGAATGGTAACGAAAACCGAGGGCGCGTTTTGTCAAACTGAAAAGACCATATGCGAATTTTTCAAAAACCTCGCACAAGAATGACACAACAGTTCTACAATGAGAGAAATATGAGAATAGACGCACTTTTTATATTACTGTTTTGATGGACTGTATGCTGATGTGGCGCAACCACGGAGAAGGTGTCATTTCTGACTGCCCTTTCGAAAACTGTCACATCTGCTTTCGTCATTTTTGCCTGCCCTTCCGAAAGGCCGTCATTTTCGCGTGCCCCGCCAAAAAGTCGTCATATTGGCGAGCCCCGCCAGAGAGTCGTCATTTTTGCGTGCCCCTCCGCCGCGTCGTCATTTTTGGCTGCCCCTCCGTCGCGTCGTCATCTTTGCGTGCCATTCGCAAAACCCCGCTAAATTTGCGTTTTCCTCGTCGAAAGATGGGACGGAAAGGGGAATGGTGTCGCTCACTCGGGGCATGGCGTGACGTGAGTGGCGTCACCCCACGTCATGGTAGCACGCTTTTCAAGCCCGGTGCTGATCACATGGTCGCGTGGTCATATGCCATGATCTGTACCCACGGCCTAACAACCCGGAGGGAGCAACCCCAGCAACGTAGCTCTCAGCCTGGGCGAAGCAGCGGAACGTGCGGAAGCAGAGTTGGCGAGCGACTAGGGCATGGGCCCATTCCGACGTCATATGCAGCAGTGGCAGGGGGGGCATGATCAACATGTATCATGGTATCATCTTCCCTCTTGGTCCATGTGTGCAGGTACCAACCCGCTTCGCCCTCGGAACCGACGCCTCTGACACGGAAGACTCCTTGAGAAGGTGAAGTTTTCGGTTGACTTTTTTGGGAGACCCTGGTGGCTGAATGGAGAGCGGATTCTTGAGCTCCGAGACACACTCAGATTTAAACCCGAAAATCGCTAAACAAATGGGATGAGAATGAGCAAGGATGTGTGCATGAAAACCATGGAGTAAAGGGGAAAAATAAAACTAAAAAAAAATGAATATATTAAAATAGTATAGCTCTAATGATATCGAACGTATTGCACTCGAGGCGGGTTCTTTTTCTTTTTCAACATGGGAAATGGAATACATATTCCACGCTTGTTTCTTCAAAATAAGAAATTATTGTAAAGAATAAATTTCAAGGGAATCATGTGGTCGTGCCCAATGTCGTATGATTTTCATTTTGAACGTGGACATCATCACTCTTACACGGAACCGAACGTGGGTGCTTCACAGTGATGAGATGTCAAGAAGTGGTCAATCATTACATTCTATGTTAATTGATAAATTTTTTAAGCAATAAGTGTACATCGATGACAAGTCTCGAAAAAGTCGAGCACATTTACATAATGACGAGAATCACAATGAGGCACATGTTGGCTCGTTTGCTCTCAAGCCAAGCGACGCTTCCGAGTTCACGCCGTGAGTGACCGCTTTGAGAAGCTTCGTTGAGAATTCCAGGGGGTTTGAAGGGTTTCTTGGCGTGCTTTACAAAAGTCCAGCATCTGGAGACGTTCACCGCATCGAAGCGGTTTGCACCATTACTCTCGACCATTTAAGAAAGTGGTCAGAGTTGTCAGAACCTTATGGAACGGAACACCAAAGGTTGAGGCAGGTGGCCAAAATTCCCTCAGCCGAAGAGCATAAAAAGTCTAAGGTCCTTGCGCGATGGGCCATGAATTCTAGGACATAAATGCCCACACATGGAGATAAGGGACTCGTGTACGTCAGGGACGTAACACTTCCATCCCCTTTTATTCACGAAGTCACGAGGTGTAAGAAAACATAGCTCGATGACAACATCAACGGTCGTCAATCAGATGATCAACGTCAATCACGCAGTCCGTACCTCCATCCACTTGAATAATAGGTGGAGGTGCAACGTCTCTTCTGGAGAAGTTCTCGCTAGGGTCCCATTGGTGCTTGAGCTTACTGATATGGAAGACATGGTGGATTACCATGCCGTTCGGCAGGCGAAGCCGAGCGACGTTAGGGGATTGCATTTGCTCAATCTCAAACAGTCCGAGCCATTGGGGTTTGCATTTCACAAAATCATGTCCTCGGAGTTTGATGCTTGCAAACCAGAGCAGGACCGATCGTCAACGTGGAACACATCATTGCCATGATTTCCGTCGCCTGCTCACTTCATAACTGCTAGTGATTTTGCAAGGGAGTTTGGCTAGAGAAGTCGAATCAGTGGATGTCAAGAGCCATAATGTTACTATAGCTTTGAAGTTCTGCAAGAATGGGGGGATGTTTTCCATAGACCACTTGATGCGGAGTTTGACCAATTACGATGGACGTAGCGAAATTCCATGTAAGCTCGGCGGTCGGTAGATTTTCTTCCCATCAGTTTCGTGTGGCTTGAATAATGTGCGGAAAAATGTTTGAGCATCTGAATGGTCCGCTAGGTTTGCCCATAGGTTGAAGGATGGAACGTCGTTGATAGGTGGATCCAACTGTTTTAATGAACCACCAATTCATGCTATAAACGACTAGTGGAGCGGCCGTCCCAACCGCTTGTGATAGTACATGGCATGATGTGCATCCATGCGATTCTTTCAAACATCAGTCATGTTGTTCCTTCCGTGGCAACGGTTATCTTTGTCTGCATAAAGTGTGAGCTTTTTCTTTTTGTTGTCACCACCATCAAGATGGCGTTGTAGCGATCGGAAGTGGCGGGCAATCCAGTCACAAAATCAAAGTTGGTTCAACCCATGACTCCGTCAGAACAAGAGGCATTGGTGCAATCCCCGTGGCCTCGTGCGATAAGATTTTTGCCGCCAACATGTGTTGCATAATTTTTAGAAGGCTGCTTCGTTGGTCTACATTTGCCAGCTTCTTGATGTACATGGTTTAGTCGTACACAAACAACCTTTTTAGGTACGGGTCTCGTTCGAGAAGTAATATGCCGATCTTGGCCATCAAAATCTGGTCATCGACTGAGAGCATCAGCATGATATGTTTTTTCCAAGCTTGGTACTCAATGCTCTAGTCCAAGTTTGAATCGAGGAAGTCCATCCATCGAGCTTGTCGAAAGCTCAGATTTGGCACACTCTTGAGGTATGTTTGTGTGTGTTGGTCGATGCGGACAATGCATCACCGGTATCGCACTTAGCATCACCATGCTTTAAACGCGTGCACGACTGCAATCATCTACTTTTCGTGCACAATGTAGTTGAAATCTCGCCTTTTCTTGGCATGTACATGAACAATTGGTCTCCACCGCCGTTGTCTTGGAGGAGAGAGGCTCCGATTGTTCGATCGGATGTGTACGTAACCATGACGTAGACGACTATTGGATCGGCCAATTGTAAGGCTGGCATTGAGGTCAGAGCATTTTTCGAAGAGTCGAATGCCTCTTCTTTGATGTCCCCCCGATTCCACGTGGTGAGTTTACGAGTGAGATCTGGGAGAGGTGCTGACACCTAAGCATATTCCTTTTTGAATTGGTGGTAGTGTATATGTAGAAGCCCAAAAATGCTTGAACGTCCTAAAAATTCATTGATGTCGGCCAATAGAAACTACCTCTACCTTTTTTGGGTCCATGTTAATCTATTCATCGCCAATGATCTAGCCCCAAAACATGATCAAATTGCGACCAGAATCTCAAAGTTTGAAAACATCAAGACCTTGTAAATGTCCGTCGTGGTTCTTCAGAATGCGACTGTACATTAGGATGTTGTCGAGAGACACGATGACAAATCCGTTGAGATACTGGCGAAAAATGATGCAAGCTACCATCATAAATGTTGTGGGGATGTTTCTTCATGCAAAAAGCATGATCGTGAACTAGAAGTGGTCGTATATGGTACAAACTATTGTCTTCTTCACGTCTTGTTTAGATATGCGGACATGATGATAACCGCTCCACATGTCAATCTTTGTGAAAAATCGGGCCCCAAGGAGTTGGTTAAAAGGCGTGTGCTTGCACAACGGGGTAGCATTTCTTTATTGTGATTTGGTTCAATGCCGGAAAGTCTACACACATATGTATCTCTCCATTTTCCCCCTTCAAGACAAGTAAAGTTGCCACAAAGGATGGCGAGGAGGATTTGATGAACCCCTGACGAAGCATCCCGTCCAGTTGCTTCTTGTGTTTGGTCATCTCGTGGTCAATCATCCAGTTGGTTCCCTTCACCGTTGGTCCGTTTAGCGACTTTAGGTCTATGATGATTAAAGTTTTTTTGCAAAGGTAGCTCTCGGGGCAGCTTTTCAAAAAACAGAACCCTTCGACATCCTCGACGTGTGTTGATAACTCTTGTAGAATGACCGTGAACTTAGTAGGGACAAAGGCTGCTGTGGTTGCCTTTGCTACTTCAACTTCTTCTGCTTTCCCTATCTTCACATGGACTAGACATGCTTGAGCTTCGCGTCACACATGTCTCTTGGCCACATCGAAAGATATTGGTAAACATTTTGTGCCAGCTCCAACTTCCTCTCTTGCTTCCACCTCGGCTTCTTCCCATAGCCGTTGTTGCGTTACGCGCCGCTTGACCCCACGTAGGTGTCATTTCCTGTCATTATTGCCTACATGGATCAATTCATTACTGCAGACCGTTTCAGATTTGTACCACTACGGTAAATCTTGTGTGAGGATGATTTTTTGATAGCTCATTAGAAAAATTATCTAGATGATTGTAGTGTTGAGACTTCTGATTTTAAGTCAAAGATGTTGTGAAGTCGACAAATGTGTAGGTGTCCATCGACGGGTTTTCCTTCGAACACCCTATGTTTGGTCTACAAACCCAGCTTCCAAACCATGTAATTGCTTACGGAACTATGACAAGCTCCCCCATCCCGTCTTGCCGGTACCATTCTATAACTCTTACATCTCTTAAGTTGAACTTGTAGCAGTGTGGCCGGTTCGTCAACCTTATCCCTTGTTGAACTTTGGACCTCAGTAACCCTCACATATGGTGATGTGAGCCACTCAGATGGGCGATCAGTCGGCATAACATTCTCTAAATTGACAGGAGCTTTGCCATCCATTTATCTCTTTTGCCATTTTCGAAATCCTCATTACATTTTTTAAACTTTCCCCCATTTTGGCTCGCTACTACCGTTCTCGACAATTGAGTGAAATGTGTCTCAACTTTCCGCAAGTTCAATAGAACAGTTGCTTGCGTTGGTTGACAATGTCGATCTCTATGAGAGACAAGGTTTTTGTCCAGTGTGACTTTCAGCTGTCACAATAAGAATTATGGCCTTTGAGGCACTTGCCGTTGGATTCCAACATCCGAGTGTTATAGCTGGGATTGTCCATGTGATTGGTTTTTGCGATCATTTTTGGAAGGTCTTGGATGTAGATGGTGGTGATTGCATGCCTAATATCTTGCTTGAGGTCATTGTACTGGCAGAAAGATTTTTGTTTTCGGTGATGATTTTCTCTAAACACCACATTTACTCCTCCACGCTAGACTGTTGATCAAATAAAAGTTGTTCTTACGAAAAGAACTCGAGTTTTAGTTTTGATGCAAAGGCGCAAAATCCTTGCGTGCAAGGCTTGTCTTCTAGTACTCACCAAAGCTTTGCTTTCTATCTCGTGCATCCCTCTCTCTCTCTCTCTCTCTCTCTCTCTCTCTCTCTCTCCCCTTCTCTTCCTTGCCTCTGTCGTCCAATGAGGTGACGAGGGGAGGTCGAGGAGGAGGGCTCGAGGCTACAGGACTCGGCCCTCGAGGCTTTGCTGCCTCCCGGCTATGAAT
>SZWC01001061.1:181584-199182 GCA_023375785.1 Penium margaritaceum | reverse complement strand
AGGGGGTGGGGGGAGGAATGATGACATATGACCGCAAGCAAAATGTATGTTGAATGTGCTGCTGAGGCGTCGCAGCAAGGATTGCAACAGTGTGGTATGGGTGTGAGTGCTTGGGTTGGGACAGAGGGCACCGTACCGTACCGCTAACAAGTGTGTGGAGCGGTGGTGCAATATTTGCACGCTTGTCGCATCTGTCTGTCTCGTGCTCTTGAAGGCCATCCAAATCTGCTTTAGGACATCCCTCGAGATTCGCCCCTCTGTCCCCCCACACCGCAGCCCCACAACTGGGGTCCCTTCCTCTCTGACTCCTCTTCCTGGGGCATCTCCCGCCCCTGCCCACCTGAACCTCCCAGTCCCTTGCTCCCTAGCATTCACCGGCTTCCCCTTCTACCTCCGCATGATTGAGGATGGGTCATGCTACACCTCTCGCCCTCTCCCCTTCTCTGGCATTCATAATCGTTGCATGGTGTTCTCAGAAGCTGCATGGGTCGGCCTGGTCACCGTTTGAAAGCTCGTCGCGTGGTGTACGTCCTTGCATGTGAACGCAACAAGGCTTACGGTTCGTATGGCAATGTGTGGCGTGGGTTGTGTGTGGGATGGGGGAGGCGGGGTGGGGGAGGTGCGGGGGCGGGAGGGTGACTTGCTGCAGGTGGGCAAGAACCTGTTCAACTTCATGCAGTCCTTCTGTAGCTACCAGGGCAACATGTTGGTCGTGCCGGCCGACATCCTCGACCAATGGTTCAACAAGCTCAAGGAGAAAGCGCGCCTCGACCCGGAATACCTCAACCGCTTCAACGTGTGACGAATAGCTCAACCGCTTCAACGTGTGACGCATGCCGAACCCTGTGTTTGCAATATGATTTGGCGAGGTGGTGGGTGGCACATGAGTTCATCCTGCCGCCAACCTCATGCTTCCAACTGCTCCTGCGTGCGACGTGTGGCGCACCCTCGTAAGGTGAAGGCACTACACGTAGGGTTCATGCCTCTACACGTTTCTTTTTGTGTGGATGTCTGTGCACTCCTCACAGCTTCTATCAATCTCACCTCAAAGCACACAAGCAATGCTTGACATGGTGTGTTGTCAGTAGACATGGCTTTGTCGCATCGCATCCTGATTTTGTCAGTGAGCCAATTTGTTCATAGTGGCACAGGATTCGATCAGAGTTCTAGCCAAATAGCACAGTAAGAGCAGAATCATGTTTCCGCATGAAACACATTCACCCCTTGCACCCCTCCCACCCATTTGGACCCTCTCACCCCTGGAAGCAATTTCACCCCTGACCCCTCTTACCCGTTTCACCCCTCATCGTCACTGGTGAGATAGTGACCCCCTAACAATTGTCCATGCCCTTATGGGTCCCTAATAAGGTTGAAGGTGGAAGCCTGGTGACTTTGGTGCGTAGAGGGTTAGGAGGAGTGGTTACGCTCAACCACAAAGTATGTGTTGGTGTGCAATAAGCTCGAGAACCTAGGCAGTAGGTTGGGGCAGCATGCGTTGTTGATGCAGCGTGCGGGCTTCCAAGCTCGTTGCTTTAGTATGTTGCCCCTTCAGTCTGCTGCTCTAGAGTCCTAAGTCTGGAAGCTCTGGGTTTGTTACTCTTAAACGTGCGCGCCAATGTTAGCGCCAGAAAGCAGCTGAAAACTGAAGGTGACTCACTAGGATTGAAGAATGAGCAACACTGGGAGACCTCTCCAAGTTCTAGCTCCCCCCACTAGTGTAGAACTTGTTACTCAGCTAACCAGCCAATCAGAAAACAGTCTAGGACCTATTTTCTAGCAGCCGGGGTTTTCTCGGTGAGCCCTGCAAGACGCCCGAAGACCAGGGCGTCGTCCGTTTTGCCTGAAAACTGGACCATACCATAACACCGCCGCTGCGAACACAGTCGTCCGATTAGAATCAGCTAAAAAATAGCAGTAAAGAGTTATGGCTGCCCGAACCCAGGCAGTGCCTACGACAGTCAATGATGCCAAACAGGGCCATACAGCAGGAGACATGGACCCTAGGCACCGCATGATGCTGCAGATGTAATGCCACAGCCAGACACAACGCTAGGTGCATGCAGACAGCATCTGCCGTGGCAGTGACCGCCGGCGGCCCGACCACCGAGGAGGCGTGCCGATGGAGCTGAGCGCATCCCTAGAGGGAGGAGGCTCCAGCGACGGGTGAGTGGGCCTTAGCGTGCGTCGGCTCCACCGAGCGACACTCCAGCGGCGTCAAGTCTCGTCGTAAGTCATCTGCACGCTGATGTACATAAGCCGGGAGGGCACAACAGAGAACAATGAGAGATGCACGAAAACCAACATCCCCCATGACTCACAGGCGTAGTGCACATGTGCGGGCAGAGACACACTCAACGACCAAATTCCCCAAGGCCAAGCAAAAATGCACGCAGGGAAAGAGAGAGCCACTCACGGACGCATGCGGACTGAACTCACATCCTTCTTGAACGAGTCGCGCTTCAGTGCCTTGGTCAAGAAGTCAGCCAACTGCCGTGCTGTCTCAACCCACACGATGCTGATGCTGCCGTCATGCAACAATGAACACACATGGTGATACTCAACATTGATGTGCTTTGTGTGTGTGTGATGCACGCCGTCATTGTCGGCGATGGCCATGGCACTCTCATTGTCACAGTGCAACGTGATGGATGCGACGGACAGACGCAACTCGGACAATAGACAACACAACCACACACTCTCACACGCGCTTGAGCCAAGAGCAACGTACTCAGGTTCAGCAGTGCTGCGCGCACCGCACCCTTGCTTGCCACTGCGCCAGGACACAGCTGTGTCGCCATGGAGAAAGATCCAGCTTGTGCGGCTCTTACTGTCTAGATTGCCGACACAGTCACTATCGGTGTAGCCCACCGCCACAACAGACGGCTGGCCGTCTGTTGTCGCGGACAACATGTTCCGCCGTCAATAGACGGCGGAATATGAGTCCTCACCGAGAAGTCGAGACAAATAGCGCAGTATTCGGATCGCGGCCTCGTAGTGGAGGTGACGCGGCTCCTGAGAGAATTGGGCTAGGAGGTTTACGGCGAACGCGATGCTTGGGCGCGTCGTTGTCGCTAGGAACATCAGTGACCCGCTGACTCGCAGGTACGTGGTCACGTCAATTGGCTCCCCCACAACGGCATGGTCAGGACTCTTCAGCTTCACTTGGCCATCGGGTGACATGGGTGAGGATGCGCTTGGCACGAGTGGCAGGTCCTCCGCAAAGCGGGTGGACAGTGTCTGCACATAGGCGGCCTGGTGGATATGCAGGACGCACTGGGAGCGATCATGCTCGAGCTCCATGCCCAGGAAGAATTTGGTAGATCCGAGGTCCTTCATCTGGTAGGCAGCATGCAATAGGTCCTTCACACGCTGGATGGCAGCCGTGTTTAGCGACGCAATGAGGAGATCGTCGACGTAAACCAGAACAACGAGGCAAAAGTCTGGCCTCGCGGACTAAGAAACAGTGCGGGGTCAACGGTGCTGTGTTGGAGCTCGCCACGAAGGAGCGTACTGCTGATTTCTTGGTTCCAGCACCGAGGCGACTGCTTCAGGCCATAGAGGGCCTTGTGCAGTCGCTAGACTATCCTAGTGCCATGGTCGAAGCCTGGAGGCTGCACCATGTAGAGCTCCTCACCCTCTACTGAACCATGGAGAAAAGCGTTGTTCACATCCATGTGATTCAGCTCCCACCCATGCTGGGCGACCATGCTCAAGAGTACCCGGCAAGTGGAGAACTAGCCAACTGGGGCAAAGATCTGGTAGTAATGGACCTTAGGAATCTGGGCAAACCCCTTGGATGTAAGGCAGGCCTTGTACTTGTCCAAGGACCCGTCGGGCTTCCACTTGCGCTGAAAGACCCACTTGGCGCTGATGGCCTTCCGTCCTGAAGGAAGGTCGACGAGGTCGTACACGTGGTGCTGTTGGATAGCGGCGAGCTCATCAGCACAGGCAGCATCCCAGTGTGCGGCCTCAGGAGAGGCTCGTGCCTCACACAGGGTGTCTGGATCCTCCAGGCGTGCTGTGGAGCGGACTGAGAGAGCATGTGCATCTCGAGCCCGAGGTGGGATGCGCGCAAGTACAGCCATGACAGCGTACTAATGCTCATGATGAAGCATGGCGTAGCCCAGTGCGGAGCTTGAGTGAAGGTCTGCAAAGATGGCCGAGGTGGTCAAGCCGAGGGCCTTGGTGCCAGGATCCCCACTCATGACCGTGGGAGCGAAGGAGACACGTGGAGCCACGGGGGGTCGAGGCTTCACGAAGCGCGGTGCGACGGTCTGCGCACTCACCAACGGTCTGGGTCAGAGGCTGCCGCCTGGGCCACGCATGTTGCGTGGCAGGGAAGGCGATGGCACTAAGTCCGCCGGGACAATGGAGGCCGATGGGGTTGCTGACCCGGAGGGGCCCGCGGATGTAACCGGGGCTGCTGGCCCGATTGGAGCGACTGGAGCTACTGGCTCGGAGGGGCTAGCGGACGCAACTAGGGCTGCCGATGTGGAAGGACCAGCAGACGCGACTGGGGCTGGTGGTCCGGAGGGACCAGCAGACGTGACTGGGGCTACCGGCCCGGAGGGACCAGCAAACGCGACGAAGGCTGTTGGCTCAGAGGGACGAGCGGACGCGACTAGGGCTGCTGGCCCGGAAGGACCAGCGGACGCGACTGGGGTTGCTGGCCCAGAGGGACGAGCGGACGCGACTGAGGTTGCCGACCCAGAGGAACCAGCGGATGCGAGTGGGGCTACTAGCCCGGAGGGACCAACGGATGCTGCCGGGGCTGCTGGCCCCGAGGGACCAGTGGACACAACTGAATCTGCCGGCTCGGAGGGACCAGTAGACGCGACTGGGGCTGCTGGCCCGGAGGGACTTGTGGACACAACGGGGGCTGCCAGCTCGGAAGGACCAGCGGATGTGATTGGGACTGCTGGCCCGGAGAGACCCGTAGACGCGACTGGGACTACCAGCTCGGAGGGACCAGCGGCCGCGAGTGGGGCTGCCGGCTTAGAGGGACTGAGGGATGTGTCACCAGGAAGCAACATGATGGAGGACGGCCTCACCACTCCCCCACGCGACGGGATGGACACGGACGAGCCGGAGCGAATGAGGTTGTGAGGAAATAGGTCCTCAAAGAAGAGGGTGTCCTGCGACTCAAAGATGCAGTGCCGGGAGGGATCCCAGAAACGACAGGCCTTCGACTGACGAGAGACACCAAGGAAGGTGGAGGGACGTCCGCGGGGGGTGAGCTTGCCGCCCTGCTGCGGGGTCGGCAGCCACAAAATGGCCACGCAACCCCAGACGCGAGCCGAGCGGAGGTCAGCTCGCGGACCACATAAATGCTGGTACGACGTGGACTGGCAAGAAAGGGGACCGTGGGTAATCCGGTTCCTGACCCTGGTCATGTAGGCCATGGCTTCAAAATAGAAGCCATCGGAGAGACCAAACTCGACGTGCATGGTGCGGATGGCGTCGTCCATGGTACGGTTCCACCGTTCGAAGACACCGTTCTGGGCGGGGGTGTAAGGCGCGGACATCTCATGGCGGATGCCGCGGGAGGCGAAAAAGGTTGTGGCCTCACCCATGTACTCACCACCGGGATTGGAGCGAAAACGACAGAGAGAGCGGCCACACTCGCGCTCCGTAAGGACAAGCCACTTCTGGCAACATTGCTCTTCTGCCGAAGGCAGAAGACCGAGCGGTAGCGAGAATAGTCGTCAGTGAGGGTGAGGACATAGCGACCATGCTCGTCGACAGACTCGGTGGGGAGAGGACCCATGACGTCCGAATGGAAAAGGTCAAGAGGGGCGGATGCACGGAAGGAAGACAAGGGGTATGTGGACCAGTGCATCTTCCCCTGAGCGCAGTCAATGCACTCAGTGGGGCATGGGAGGGGGAAAGTCTCCGGGTCAAGACCCTTGGCCTGCTGGGTGCAAAGCATGGTGTCTACGGCGACAGAATGGATGTGGCAGAGGTAGTGGTGCAAGAGGCGAGTGTGCTAAGGAGAAAGTGTACTGGTGACAAACACATGGCCTATGGCGGCCGAATGGGAGGAGACGGAAGGAGAGGAGGAGAGGCGAGGTACATGCCACAGGTTGCCATGGGCGGTGGCGTGCAGTACAACATGACCAGACGGTCGCAACGACATCGTGCCAATACCACGGGAGTGCACAACGTCCATGCTCATGCGGTCAAGGGCAGTGACGGACAGTAGGCTGAGCTCAAGACCAGGGACGAAGAGGACATCGGTCAGAAAGACGTCACCGGAGGGACCACAGAAATGTACAACGCCAACACCACGGACAGGCAACACCTGGCCAGAGCCTATCCGGACACCGGAGACATCGCCTACAGGACCGAGCATACTAAAGGCTTCACGAGAGGCCGTCATGTAATACGTGGCCCCGAAGTCGATGATCCAGGTCTCAGCAGGGTCCTGGATCGGAGTCGCTAGATCGCTAACGGTCACATGGCATCAGGCAAGGGACGCGGACGCGGTGGAAGGAGGCGCGAACCGAGACTGCCAATCGTCAAGCCAAACAACGCCGTCATGGGAAGGGGTAGCGGAGACCATGAGAGACGACAAGACAGACGAGGAAACGGGGCACGACCGTAGCTCAGTCTCAGTCATGCAAGGCTCAACAGGAGAGTAAGAAGTGATACAACTCGCACTTCCCTGGAGAGGAGGGCGAGGCAGGCCGAGCTAGAGCGCAATGAACTGCTCCACCTGGCGCTCACGGAAGGACGGCCCGGGAGTATAGTTGGAGTGCGGGTTGACAACGCCAGAGCCCGGGTAGAAGGATGACTGTGCTGGCGCCGACGGCTACGGCGGTGGTGGTGGCGGGACTAGCGAGGCAACCGGAGTGGTGGAGCTGCTGGACAAGGCCGAGGTGTCAGAGCCGGCGACAGCTATGGCGGCATAGGCAAGACGGCGCTCGCACTGGTGATGCATGGTGGCGATGATGCACGCCTCGTCCGACGGTAGAGGGCACGCGTACAACCCGTGCCTGGGCTGGCCACAGTTGTGGCTGACCGAGCCGCCATCGCTGGACCCGGTCGATGACTCCTACTGCTGCTGTTGACCCTTGCCTTTCTTGTTTCGACGCTTCTTCTTCCCCGACAATGATGAGGTAGATGCGGTGGGGGAGGCGACGGCCACGGAGGCGATGGCAGGGGCGGCGACGGCAGGGGAGGCGACGACTTACGTGTGTTGGAGTCGGGACTCCAGACGAGCTTCCTCAATCCAGAGGAAGAGCTTGTATGCCCAGGGCATGAGGGTGCCTTGGGCCGCCATGGTGGAGAGGACGTCGTGAGGGTAGTGGACGAAGACGTCCGCATATGCGTTGGTGGCACCACGCTTGATGGTGAGGAGCGCGGCTAGAGAGGGTGGGGCAGAGGTCTCGAGGCGACGAAGGACGTCCTCTGCCCATTGCTAGTAGGAAGTGACCGTCTCGCTCTCCCCCATGTGCTAGGAGTTGAACTCCCGTAGCAGGCGGCTGGCCTCAGCCTCGCTGGACAGGCGATAGGGACATGTGAGGACGTGCCAAGCGGCTGCAGGGTCTGGGGTGGTGCCAACGGTGAATTCACCTAAGAAGGGCTTAAGGGCGAGGCAGGAAGCTGGAGGGGCGATAGGTACTAAAGCACGGAAGGCACGACCAGCGTCATATAATTGGTCGGCCAGGGTGGCATCGTACGGCAGGGTGTAGTATGCCCACATGCCCTCACCCTAGGCCCAGATCCGGAAGCTGAACTCCCAGCTCCGGAACTGCTCGCCGGCCTGAAGCGGCGACAGCGGCGTCTCAAAGTCCTTTTGCCTGCGGCCGGCACCCAGAGTGGGGCCAAGGACGGAGGTCACTGTCTGCCGCTGGCGCTGAGTCTGCTGTTGCGCTAGGTAGTGCATGGCAGCAGACACAGCTAGGCTGGCGTGCCCTGGAGGCGGGACGGATGGCGGCACACTGGGGGCAGTCTAAGAGACCAACGGCTGCAGTGCCGCAAGCTGTTGCGTCAGGGCAGCGAGCTGTTGCTGAAGAGCAACGAGGGGGTCAGGGTTCTTGCCAATGATGCCAGAGGACTGCTGCCGCTGCTGCTCCTTCTGCTACTGCTTTTGCTGTTGGTGCTGGTGCTGCTTCCGTTGCTACTACTACTCCTACTGCTGCTGCTGCTGCATTTGCTGCTCTTGCTACTCCTGCTGCTGCCGTTGCTACTACTGGTGCTGGTGCTGCTGCTGTTGCTCCTACTGCTACTACTGCTGCTGCTGTTGCTGCTGTTGCTGCTGTTGTTGCTGCTGCTGCTGTTGCTGTTCCTGCTGCTATTGCACCCGCTGCAAGAAAGGGGGGTTGGGGGTCCCCCCAACAGAGGAGGACCCCTCCCCAGTGGGGCTACGAGCCGTGGTGTGATGCCCTTTTGTTTTGTTCGGATTTTTTTTTGCTTAGTGGGGTGCTGATGTCAGGAGTGACGTCTGTTGAGGGCGATGGATGTCTTGTCTACCCTTAGGTTTGTTTCCCCCTTCCCTTAACCCCCTTTTTTCTTTTTTCTTTTTCTTTTTGTGAGTTGATGACATCAGCAATGACGTCAGTAGTGACGTCAACAACGGGATGCTAACGTCAGCAGTGGCAGTTGTTGGGGCCGCTTCTGCAGCTATTGTTGTTGTTGCTGCTGCTACTACTATTGCGGTTGGTGCTCCTGCTGCAGCTGCTGCTGCTGCTGCTGTTGCGACTGCAATTGCAGCAGTAATTGTTGCTGCTACGGGCTGCTATGGCTTCTGTGGCGGCTACAAGAGCAAAGGAAGCTGCTGGAGCCGCGGCAGCAAAGCTTGTGTGGTGGGGGACTTTTTCATCTTGCGTTTTTTTTTTCTTTCCCTTTTCTCGTTTGTCACAACGGGCAATTGCCCGCTGCTAGCTGCGAGCAGCGTGCTGCTCCTCGCTGGCAGCGAGCTACTGCTTACTGGCAGCAAGCTGCTGCTTGGTGGCAGCGAGCTGGTGCTTGCTGGCAGCAGCGGGCTGCTGCTCACTACTCGTTTACCGCGGGCAGCGAGTAGCGGCCGCTGCTGGCAGCTGCTTGTTGGAGTCGCTACTGTAGCTGGCTGGTGTTGCGGCTCGCTGCTGCAGCTTGCTAATACTGGTGTACGCTGTTGCAGCTGCTGCTTGCTGCCAATGCTACTCGTTGATACTACAAGCTGCTGCTGCTGCTTGCTGCTACTACGGGTTGCTGCTGCTGCTGCGAGCTGCTGCTGTGGGCTGCTGCTGCTGCAAGCTGCGGTGAGCTACTGCTTCTGCCTACTGCTGGTGCTACACGCAGCTGCTGCTCGCTGCTGCTGCCACTGCTCGCTGCCGTTGCCTGCGGATGCCGTTGCTACAGACTTCTACTGCTGTGTGCTGGTGCTAGTCACTGCACCTGGGTGACGTTGCAGTGTGCATCGTCGCCCGCAGGTGTTGGACGCGGCCTGCCGCTCACCTCCTTGCGTTACGCGTGGGGGTTAGTGCTGCCAAAAATTTTTGGCAGCATTTCTCCTGGCCAAGTGGCCGTGAGAAAAATCTGACGCTGCCACCAGGCGGGTCAATGCTGCCACAAAAAATTCGGCAGCATTTCCCCTGCACTGGCTCATATGGGGGTCCACCGGCGTTGTTTGGCACCTGTACGCTAGTCTTTTGCTACTGCTGCTTTGCTCTAGCTCTGATACCAAGCTGGAAAACCTAGGTAGCAGGTTGGGGCAGCATGCGTTGTTGATGCAGTGTGCGGGCTTCCACGCTCATTGCTTAAGTCTGCTGCCCCCTCAGTCTGGTGCTCTAGAGTCGAAGTCTGGAAGCTCTGGGTTTGTTACTCAGAAACGTGCGCGCCAGTGTTACCGCCTGAAAGCAGCTGATAACTGAAAGTGACTGATTAGGAATGTAGAATGAGCAACAATGGGAGACCCCTCCAAGTTCTAGCTCCCCCCCACCAGTGTAGAACGTGTTCCTCAGCTAACCAGCCAATTAGAAAACAGTCTAGGACCTATTTTCTGGCAGGCAAGGTTTTCTCGATGAGCCCTGCGAGACGCCCGACAGCCCAAAACCCGGGCGTCGTCCGTTTTGCCTGAAAACTGGACCACACCATAATACCGCCGCTGCAAACACAGTCGTGCGGTCAGAATCTGCTAGAAAAATAGCAGTAAAGAGTTATGGCTGTCCAAACCCAGGCAATGCCCACGACAGTCAAGTATGCCAAACAGGGCCATACAACACGAGACATGGACCCTAGGAAGCGCATGATGATGCAGATGCAATGCCACAGCCAGACACAACGCTAGGTGCATGCAGACAACATCTGGAGTGGCACTGACCGCCGGCTGCCCGACCACCGAGGAGGCTTGCCGATGGAGTTGAGCGCATCGCCAGAGGGAGGAGGCTCCAGCGACGGATGAGTGGGCCTCAGCGTGCATCGGCTCCACCGAGCGACACTCCAGCGGCGTGAAGTCTCGCCGTCAGTCATCTGCATGCCGATGTACACAAGCCGGGAGGACACAACAGAGTAGAATAAGAGATGCACAAAACCAACACAATTCATAGATGGACTTTGATGACTCCGCTTCGAAGCTACCCCCGAGTGGGCTAGTGGTGAGTGTGTGAGGGAAGTGAGGGAGTGGTAAGATTCTTATGAGACATACATGCCATGGATGTGAAAGCTTTCCATAGAGAAAATGAAGATGATAATGGTGGGGGATGGAGCCACGAGATACCCAACATGTCCAAAATTTACGCTGTCGTGCCCGCATGTGCTGAAAAAGGAACTGGATACCGAGACCACTTGAATTTTAACATCGCGTATCTAGTGTCCTGCATAATAAAGATGGCATATCGGAGTCCGCTGTTTTTGGAATGACATACTATGAGTTTTATTTTTTATAACGGCATACCCACAATGAAAGTAGGCGAATATTCTCGATCACGACCCAAGTATACAAACCCGATCCTAGTTCACAACGTTGATGATGTGTACCCGTCATTCTGTCGTACTCACCAAAAACAGAAGTGGGGGCAATGGTAGGTCAAATTCTATGGCTTTGGGAGAACCGAAGGGGGGGGGGGTTGGGGGGAGGGGGGGTCGAGCATGTGCCCTCCCATTCTCCACACCGTGCGACGGTTGAGCGCACAACAGAAACTGCATCGCACGCCAGTAGCTGGAAGCGAGACCGCAATTTACTAATCCTTGTCAATCATACACAACGGATGAGAAACGACGTTAAAGTGGAACCGGTTCAGCGCCATTAGATCTGTCGATCAAATGTTTCAGGAAGGTCAAACATTGTAGCGAGATAGTGGATTCTCTTGTTCTTTCATTTTTTACTTATGACGACTTTCGCTTTGCAAAAGTTTTGTAGAGATCGATTCTGGAATCCCGTGACAATGAATACATAAAAATCTTGGATGATTCCAGCACTTTGATTAGGCGATCCGATGGTTTTCGTCTTTTTCGTCTCGATACGATAGAAAAACTAACAAAAGACGTAATGCAAAAAATTTCATACGACATTATGCAGAATATAAAGAACATTTGTTCTTCACAAAATGGGTCCCGTTGCGATCTGCAATGGGTTCCGTTGTAACCTGCAACCGTGGCTGATCGCACGGTGCACGCCGGAAGAACGGAAGCAAGGTCGACGAGGTCGTCGCCGTTTTATTTCACCTCAAGGTCACTAATAGAAAGTGAAGTTATCTCAATAAAGTCGATCAAACAAGCAAAGGAAATTGTGAGCCGTTAGATTGCGTGATCCTATGAAGTACGACCTCAGGAGTATACAAAGAGACAAATATTTGAATATCTGTTTTCAGAAAACATTGTGCACAACTCTTACTTCGTTTTTTTTTTCACAAAGGTCTTGTGCGTTCAACAACGTTCGAAATGTAAAGCAATTGTAGAACGGATGTAGATGTTTAACGCAAGAACCGTCCGATCGGGTGATCGAACGTCTTTGAATTTCATTGAAAGATACTTGGGAATGTTTGTATTTGGTGCTACATAAACTGGGGGTCGTATAAAAAATGAAAATCGAGTAAAGACATTGTGGCCAAAAACGGGCCCCAAGTTTTTAAAAAAAGGGACAACAGTACAGCGCATCCTGTCACACCTGATAGAGAACAAAATAGGTACGTACTAGGCATCTAGGAATAGCCACTTTTCACATTGCACACAACCATCGTGCGCACCTTGACTTACGTGGCGTGTTGCATACAACCTGTGACAAGTAAAGTTTTTTTTTTCCGTTGCGCACAATCAACAGTGGCTGTCAGCGTCACGCACCGTTAGGTGAGTGGACGTTCCCAATATGCCAAAGAAGACACGTGCACGCCCTAAGGATCCGCCGGGATCTGTTCTATCCAGTGCATGTCCCAAATAACGAGGTCTTACGGATGAGATGACACTAACCTCCAGCAATAAGACTCTAAAAACATGCACCTTTTTGCATTTGCGAACTTCATTAGATAGATATTCATTATCAGTCGACGATTCCAATCGGACACACAACGAAGGAATTTATTTTATAAAGATGACATCACATTGCCCGAATACACAGACCATGTTTTAAAAACATAGGAACCAAACTCAAAATTAAACATGGCGTACCCATTGTTTAAAAAAAGAAATGGCATGCCCGTATGCCGTTACTAATTTTAAAGGTTCGGGTATTCCGTGAGCAGCCATACTATTCAAGGGTATGCCGTTAGTATTTTTTAGTGCGCCGGGTATGCCGTGCCAAATATTCGACCCGTGGGTACGCCAGCTTTAAAGTGTGCGTGGTGCGGGTATCCGAGCTATTTCACCCAATGGTGGGGAAGCAAGAGTGTAAGTATCGCATGTTGGAGCACATGCGCGCATCGAGCAACTACCAAGTGAGAAAGCACCGCTACCCATGGGTCAAGCCCGACCTCTTGAGTACAGTCCCCGACAGACACGATGACCCCCTCAAGGATTTGCACCTTGGAAACATCGCAGGTCCCCCAAAACCCACAAGCATGTTGTTATGTCAGTGTTTTGGTGACCCCTGGACTTGACGCCACTCACATGCAGGCAGGCTACAGTGGTCAACAACCATGTTGAAAATCTCGGCTTCACCTTGCACACTCCCATGTGCACACAGGATTTTTCTTGGCGGCCAGATCACAATGGTCATTTTCTCGGCAACATCAAATTTGCCCTCTGCCAATTTAGTTCTGACGAGCTTGTTTTTTTGCTTCTGCTGTTTCTTTCCGTTTGTCATTCAGCCACCCGAGTGCGATGTATTGCTGACGGGTTCTGTCTAGTTGCTGTTTGGACGATGATAGCTGTTTTCTTGGATTTTCCCATAGACCAGCTGTCACGCAGCGTGCACTGACACTGGCCGTACCAAGTGCGGAGGGGATATCCCTATCGCTCGCTGGTTGTATCTCTAACTCTCATTCTTTCAACGAGATCTTCGCC
This sequence comes from Penium margaritaceum, assembly GCA_023375785.1. NCBI lineage: Eukaryota > Viridiplantae > Streptophyta > Zygnematophyceae > Desmidiales > Peniaceae > Penium > Penium margaritaceum. The sequence continues at coordinate 185,760 of SZWC01001061.1, read as the reverse complement.
GTCTCTCCACCATTCTCAACGTCGTATGTTACATTGTGTCCCTTACGACCCACACTCTTACACAAGAAATCATTAAAGGGGGTTTCTCCATTCCCTCATGATATCAGAGCAGTTGAGAGAATGCACCCTCGCATTCCACCATACAACGTGCAGCAGCAGCTTCTTGCTGGGCTGGGTGGGGGTGAACAGATCCTGGCAACGTGGCAGCCCTCAGGTCATGGCTCCCACCACGTAGTATTCCAGCGGAGCCGGAGGCGGAATGCTGCCGAAATCCGGCAACAGTCCTCTCGACGCGGCTCCCCTCTCGACGGCGACAAGCGCGCACAACTTCGGTCGTCTGAACCGAAGCACCTCTTCCTTGTGGGACTCTCCACAGTCAGAGCATTCTAGCCATGACGGCAACCGCAACTTTAGGTTGTGGCTTCACCCTTTCGCGCCTTGGGCTTCTTCGCCCATCCACCGGCGACGGTGCTGCCACATCTGAGGCAGCACCGCCCCTGGTTTTGGCTGTCTTTGCCTCATCCGCCCAGATAGCCGTCCCGGCTGGTGCAGCAGCTCATAGCAGCAGCTTGCCGCGCAGCATCTTGCAGTCGCAGCTCGCAGAAGCAGCAGCATTCGCAGGAGCAGCAGCATTCGCAAGAGCAGTAGCATCATTCGCAGCAGCAACATTCACAGCAGCAGAAGCATTTACAACAGCAACAGCATTCGCAGCAGCATTCGCAGCAGCATTTGCAGTAGCATTCACAGCAGCAGCATTCACAGCAGCAACAGCATTTGCAGCAGCAACTCAACCGCGGCTTCACCTTCGGCCGCTGCAGATATCGCAGCGCAGCCAACAGTAGCTGGCTCTTTGGTCACCGACTCCCGTCAAAGCGAACGCCCCTCGAGCTTCGCGGTGACAAGCTCCGGGCTGCCAGGGCTGCCAAGCTGCGGACAACGCAAAAACAGAAACGAGCCCAGGGCGTACCCGGGTCCCCTCCTCGGCAGCCTCTCTCGGGGCCACCCCTGCAGATCTCCACTTTTTAGTTTTGTTTTCTTTCCCTTTCTACTTTTGTTTACTTTTCCTCTTTATCTCTCTCTATTTCATCACTTCTCCTCACTTCTGTTCTCACCCTCTGGGTCAAGACCCGGACATTTGGGGGATTGTCCCATTGCCTCGGGAGACCAACGGTTGTGGGGAATGACCTTGGACTCGTCAGATTTTTCACTTCCTCATAGGCCAACCCTGGGGGTTTTCCCTTGGGTCTTGAACTCATTCCTTTTTTTGTCACGATCTACCCATTTGATTGCTACCCGGGTACCCGGGTTCTTGTTCCAACACCCAAAACATCTCTCTGTTTCCCGGGTGGTGCTGTGAACACGTGGGCATTCTTCTCGTGTCCTTGGCTTCCTTTCCTTACCTCTTCATTCTCTTCTCTCCTACTTTTGTGTTTTTTCACATTCTCTTCCCTTCGGTCGAGACCCCAGTGCTTCGGGATTTTTCCCGGCATTGTGGGAGATCATTCTCAGGTTCTCCTATCACCTCTCCTTTCTTTCTCTCCTCTGAGCTGTCCGTTCTCTCAGCATGGCATCGCCGGCGATGCCTCCACCTGGGGTGGCATGGATACCACCCTACTGGGTCCCCTCGTTCTATGGGCCACCCTCATCGTTCTACACAACACCTTTGTGGCTTCATGCGCTTGCTCTCCAGGCGTTCCCCTTCTCTCCTTCGACACACATCTATGGGTCTGGCCCGCCAGACATGCGGTCTCCTTTGATCCTCTCCGGGGGCTCTCTCCCTCCACCTTCACGCACTCGACCTAGAGCCATCTCCTCAGGTGTGAGTCTCGCGGTCGGGTCAGGAGGTCACCACTCTGAATCAGATGGAGCCCTTCGGGGATTGTTGTTGGGTTGTCCGGTTGGTGAGGGTGCATGGATTGAGGATTGGCAACATGTCTCTTACCCTCGTCGCTTCACAGCTTGTCCTGAGCGTGCGCCACCTTTCACTGGTTTCACTGGTAACGTAGCCGCATGTCATGTCATGTCACCTGCACGCGTGTCACGCGGATTTTGGATTATTGACTCTGGCGCCACACATCATATGACGTCATCACGTCTCGCATTTGCGTTGTTGGTGCCTGTTGGTGACACACGGTTCGTTCGTACTGGATCGGGAAAAATGCTCCTTGTCCAGGGCGTTGGTGTTGTGCGATTTTTTGGACCTGACGGCGATGTGTTTTTGCCTGATGTGTTGTTCGTGCCCGCCCTTGAGGTCAGTCTGTTGTCTGTCACTACTCTTGATGATCAGGGTATGGATTTTGTGGCGTCTCGTGGTGTCGGCACTTAATCCCTTCATTACTCTGGACATGTTGTTCTTCGTGGTCTTAGGTGAGACAAACTGTACCGTGTTCCATTGTTTGCACCCACTCCGATCTCAGACCTCCGCTGCATCTGCTCATGTCCATGCTGCTCCCTCACTCTCCCCTGAGCACACTTGCTTGTTGCATCGACGCCTCTTCCACATGCATACCGCCGCCATACGCAGCTTGCTTCGCCATCAGCCTGCTGCTGGTTTAGACGCCGCTACCTTCTCTGCACCCTGCACTGCTGATTGCATGGATTGTGCGCAAGGCAAAACGCACTGCGCCCCATTTCCCGTGTCTGTTTCACGCACCCACGAGCCCTCGCTCTCATCCATGCTGACGTAATGGACCCCTTCCTGGTTGATTTTCTTGAAGGTGGTCGATACGTCCTTTGTCTCACTGATGACTATTCACGTTTCCGTTGGACTTACTCGCTCCGCTTGAAGAGTGTTGTTGGGCCTACGATCGAGTCTTGGCTCATCCAAGTAGAGCGTGCATGTTAACGCAAGCTGCGGGTCTTTTGCTCCGATTGTGGTGGTGAGTTCATTGGCTCCACTCTTCACTTTCTCACGTCACTTGGTATTCGCTTTGAGTCGTCTGCTCCCTACACCCCACGGCAAAATGGTGTCTCCAAACGTTGGAACCACATTGGCTGATGGTGTTCGCACCATGCTGCTTGAGTCTGGTCTCTCTGAAGCCTTTGCATATGAGGCCATGAAGTACATGACTTGGATGTGGAACCGGGTTCCTCATGGTCCACTCCCTCACCATGTCACACTGTACGAGCGCTGGCATGGTCGCCGCACTGACTTGCGTCTTGTTCGTGTCTGGGGGAGCGTCTCCTGTTTCTGGCTTCCTGAGGATCAACGTGATGAGAAACTTTCGCGCCGCGGTCGTATGTGCCTTTTTCTTGGTGTCTCCGCAGTCCAAGGCTTGGCGCTTTTGGGATGCTAATTGTGCGCGTGTCATTGAGTCTCGTGACGCTCTGTTTTTTTTAAACAATTTTGGTCGCGACATCGTCGACAACGTCACCTCTCTTGCCCCTGCCACTCGTGTCAAGGGCTGCTCGTAGGCCGGCTGGCCCGAGGGTACCATTTACGTCCCCTCTCCTTCTCCGTTCTATGTTTCATTTCCTATGTCCGCTCCCCCCACGAGTGCACCGTTGTTGACCCCCTCAAGTCATAGATGGACTACGATGACTCCGCTTCGAAGTTACCCCCGAGTCAGCTAGTGATGAGTGTGTGAGGGAATTGAGGGAGTGGAAAGAGTCTGATGAGTCATGCATGCCATGGATGTGGAAGTTTGCCATAGAAAAAATGAAGATGAGAATGGTGGGGGAGCAAGTGTAATTATCGCATGTTGGAGCACATGCGTGCATCGAGCAACTACCAAGTAAGAAAGCATCGCCACCCATGGGTCGAGGCCGAGCTCTTGAGAATGGTCACCGACAGACACGATGACCCCCTCAAGGATCAGCACCTTGGAAACATCGCAGCTCCCCCAAAACCCACAAGAAACCAACATGAGGCAGATCAAGGCAGTTAGAGTGTACAAGGCCTATTCTCTTCCGCATCCTAGCACGATAGCCATGAGGATAAAACTGAGATCATCCCTGGAGAGATTGGTGGCTGCCTGGTAAGACCGGTGTCAGCAACCACATCGATCTTGTGTGCTGACTCCAAAGGCATGATCTTTTGGTCTCCCGTACATGTGTGTGTGTGTGTGTGTGTGTGTGTGTGTGTGTGTGTGTGTGTGTGTGTGTGTGTGTGTGTGTGTGTGTGTGTGTGTGTGTGTGTGTGTGTGTGTGTGTATGTGTATGTGTGTGTGTGTGTGT
>SZWC01001061.1:145402-181462 GCA_023375785.1 Penium margaritaceum | reverse complement strand
GTGTGTGTGTGTGTGTGTGTGTGTGTGTGTGTATGTGTGTGTGTGTGAGCATGTGTGGTGAGACAAGAGGGCATCTGAGACGTGAGAGGCGAGGAACTGGACACAACCTCAACACATGACGGGTAAGCAATTGGTGCGTCATGGGAGAGAACTCCTTAGCTATGAGTCGGGCCTTGTATCTGTCGACACTATTATCCGGCTTCAACTGGTGTAGGTACACCCATTTGGCTGCCATTGCTCTCCTCCCTGGGGGAAGATCCACCAGCTCATGGACGCCATAGTCAGCGAGAGCATCAAGCTCTGCTTGCATGGCCTACTTGTAGAAAGCGGAGTCTGCAGCACTGCGTGCATCCTGCATTGTCAGTGGTTCAAGAGGGCGAGGGAAGAGACCGGCGGCTACAATGTACAAAGCAACAAATCCAGCAACAGAGGCATCAAGAGCCAGACGTAACTCGTGTTTGATAAGATCGTACCCAAGAGACGTGCTAGGATGGACCGCTGACGGAGCAACGGGCAAGGCAGTGGTGGCCAGGCCACGAGCCTGTAGGCCGAGTTCACCAGAGACCACGAATCTGGGCACTCCCCCATGGTCCACTGTGGGGAAAGGAGGACTGGGACCAGGGGGTCAGAGGGATGGGAGTGAGAAGAGGACGTGTGGGGCTAAAAAGCCAGGGCATGAAGCCAATTACCACGGACGTAAGGAGACATGGGTGGCACCGTGGTGGACAAGGATGCGACAAGCGGCACAAAAGGCACAGGTGAGGTGTACACAGGGTTCGTCGAGAAGGATGAGGAGGATTACCTATGGTGGATACAATGAGAGAGGAGGAGAGGGGTACAGAAGGAGAGCCACGCGGAAAGGCGATAAGGGTGCACGTGATAGAAGGAGGGGACGAGATGGCCTCCAAGGCACGGACCAAGGGGACACCATTAGGCCTGTCAGAGGGAGGGGCCAGAGAAGATCCCTCAATATGAGAGGGCGTGATAAGAGGGGGAGCAAAAGACTTAGCAGAGTGTAGTAGGTCACGTTCAAACAGGTACTTAAAGAAGAGAGCATTACATGACTCGACCACACGACAACGCACGGGTTCCCAAAAGCGCCAAGCCTTGGAAAAAGGGGAAACACCAAGGAACACGCAGAGCCACCCGCGAGGGGATAGCTTGTCATCACGATGATGTGTAGGAGGCCAAACAGAGGCAACATGGCTCCAGACGCAGGCAAGGCGAAGATCAGTATGACGACCAGTCCAACATTCAAAGGGTGGGACATGGCGGGAAATAGGACCGTGAGGAACACAGTTCCACACCCACGTCATGTAGGACATAACCTGAAAGGCAAAGAGGGAAGACTAGCCAGAGGCAGAGAGTAGAGAGCGAAGACCATCAGCCAAGGTGAGGTTCTAGCGTTCACCATTTTGCTACAATATGTAAGGAGAAGATGACTCCATGCGGACACCATGAGCCTCAAAGAAAGAAGAGGTGGGACCAAAGACCCCTCCTAGCAAAAGAGACACAAGAAGGCAAGAAAACTCAGCCTGGGGTAGCTAGGACTCAAGGACATCATTCACATCGCTTTTATGCCACAGGACAAAGATCTAGCACTAACATGAGAAATCATTAGACAAGCACAGGACAAAACAACCAAGGCCACCTAGAAATTCACGAGGCAATGGACCCCATGACATCAGCATGCACGAGATGAAGTGGAATAGACGTGGTGGATTCCTGTCGTGGAGAAAGGGGAGCGGTACATTTTTCCACGAGCAAAGTCAAGGCAAGTGGAGGAGCATGGTGGCTCAGATGTGGTGGAGTCAAGGCCACTAGCAATTTTGATGTATGAAAGAAGCATAATGGTAGCCGTGTGAATGTGACAGAGGCGAAGATGAAAGAGGTCAATTTACTCAAGAGACAGTGTGGGAGCAACGTGAACACAGGCAGATGAAGTGGAAGACAATGGAAGAGACAGAAGGATACAAACCAATTGATAACAGTGCAGATTGTGAAGGATCACATGGCTAGAGGAGCGAATGGATACAGTGCCAATACCAGGGCTCGACAAGAAGTCCCTGCCCTGATTGTCAAAGGTGGTGATTGTGAGGAGGTTGTCCTCAAGGTCAGGCGCATATAGAACGTCAGGAAGGAACAGGTCCCCTTTAGGGCCAACAAAGCAAACAATACCAACATCTTGGACAGTCAAGAGCTGGCCAGAACCAGTACACACAAAGCGAACCGAGCCAACAGGACCAAGGGAGACAAAGGATGAGCGAAAAGAAGTCATGTGACGGGTGGCCGTAGAGTCGATGATCCAGAAGCCACCAGATACCCGAGCGGAGGACAAAACAAGTCACATAGCAACAGTGCCTGAGGGTGCAACGGACGATGGCTGACCGAGTTGATGGGGGAATGTGTTGAACTGCCAAGGGAAATCATCGTGCAAGGCTCATCGAATACATCCCAAGGACGCGCCATAAAGGGCTCCATGTGACTCACAGACAAGGGAACATGTTGGGCCACTCACCCCCTCACCTCCCTGAGAAAGAGGCTAGAGTGATTCTATGAGGTGACACTCCAGGGTGCGCTCCGCCTCCTGACGATTGAAGCGACAGTCAGAAGGACGGGTGTCAGCGAAGTGGCCATCATCACGGGACTAGAAAATCATAGTGTAGTGCATGGTCAAGGGCCCATTGGAGGTAGGTTGAGAGGTCGGAGGCACCCAACACCAGGAGCCAGGCTGGGGAGTCGGCTATTGGAGGGGTGCCATGGATGCAGAGGAGGAAGACAGAGGTGGAGGCGGTGGTATTAGGAGATGAGCTGATGCCCGTACGGGCCCAGTGAGTACGCAAGGCAGATGCGAGGCGAAAATCATCACAGGGGGGTCATGCACTTGTGTGCCGAGTGCACAGAGGCACCGCACTTCCAGTAGGAAACTGTGCCTACGGCAGAAGGTGCATCAGAGGCTTTGTCACCACGACCACGGCCCTTAGCAAAGCTGCGTCCCTGTCCATCTCCCCCACTGTGTCCAGTGCCTTGAGTGATGTGGGAAGAAGATGCAGTGGAGGGGGAAGATGTAGATGAGGAAGAAGTGGTACACATAAAGGCAGAGGTAGATGCAGTGGTAATGGTGGTAAGTGCAGCACGGTGAAGGCGCATGTTCTGCAAGTTGCTCCACCAGCAGGTGAGCCGGGCAGCGGTAAAATCATAGAGTGGGCCGATGCCTGGAGGTGAGTTGGTAGGTGCCTGCTTTGCTGTAAAATGTTCAAGTTCAGAATGTGCAAATAGAGATTGAAGAGTTTGGGAATGAGGCCAAAAACAATGGACAAATAGGCAGAAAGGGGCCTGAGGGCCACCGTCCCTAGATCATGCAAAATCCCTAAGTTGCATGCCCAGTACTCATTAGTAGACTCGTCAGTGCGCATCTGTAGAGTGTTAAACTACACAGTCAGAGCACTGTGGACAGCATCACCAGTCACTGTTTTGCGATTGCAGATTGGGACATATGCCCCCATTGGATCGACAGGGGTGCCACATACACGATTAGTGTGTACATACAGATGTTATCGAGGAGGCCCGCATATTGATGAGGGCCCTAATAACATGTACAACGTCAGCAGGCTGAGGAATAAAAGGAGGCTTGGCAGGGGAGTAATAATCCTAAAGCATCTCCTCCTGCATGCAGGCACTAAAGTGTATTTCCCAAGAGGAGAAGGTGAGCTTAGAAGGGAATTGGGAAGGAGAACTTTCAAAGTCTTTCTGCCCTTGGGAAAGAAGTGCGTGAGTAAGAGCAGAAGACAGAGAGGGCATGTAGGAGTCTGCTATAGCAGCGTTGGAGACAAAACAACATGCATGATTCCTTGGCAGCTCGAAAACTCATTGAGTGCCTTATGGCTTGCAAAGGAGTTCGAAGTAATTGTTCAAGCATCCGGCTGCTTTGCTTGGATCAGCCTATCATTCTGAAGATGGAAGGCAGTAGATAGCTGGATCCAAATCTCAAAGCGAGTCATTTGATCCCATCAAAAAATGCTGGCAAACCTCCTATATTGGTTACTTATGATGCAGAAGGGGAAGTTGTGTAGTAGAAAACATGATCAAAGAACAGTCGACTTGATTCCTCAATGTGACAGCTGTTCTGATAGGAGAAATTCAACATTCGTGGAGAGCGATCAACCACAACAAGGATTACATCATGCTCCAATAATGTGACAAGTAGATTCATTATTGAATCCATCCTATGCAAAAATCTAATCATGGCTCTTTTGGACGTGATAGTGGTTGTAGAAAACCTGGAGAATTGGTTTGTCTTGACTAATGGTGTTGCCACAAACTGCAGGACTTTCACTAGCTTGTGTTGTTGGTTTGAAAATCCTCCCATCAGTTGAATTTCACAGGTCACTGTGCATCTTGTCCTTGCGGAAGTTTCAACTTGGACCGTTGTTGTGGCAATCCACCATTAGCATCCTTTGGAGTTCTGTACTTTGTGGTATGGTGACCTGGCAAGTAAATTGTAACACCCAGATTTTTTCCTTTCCTATTCGCTCAACTATTTGCAGACTTGTAAAATTAGTTGCTTGATATACACTTAGTGTTAGTTATGAATCACTTATGTGTTCAGATTTTTAAAGCTTCTTCTGCTTTGTAAGTTTTCCTACTATGTCCCTGACATAAAGGATTCTCTAAACTCTATGCGTTATCATTTAAGTACTTGCATGCATAGCCCAATGCTTTATGACCTACAGTGTTATTTTCTCAAAGGTTCTGATAGGTTCGACCATCTTTTAGAAGCGTGGAAAGAACCATCACAAGTGATATCAATCTTTCAATACAATTTGGATGACTTCTCAATGGTGCTAGAATTTTATGAAGAAGTACTTTGATTTTATGAATACCCACAACAACTTGGTGACATTTCTTGTTTTAGCCACTCATGATATGGTGCCACAGGCGTTGTTGAATCAAGCACCAAAAACCTCAAGTATGCCTCATATCTTTTTGGCACTGGTATGCACATGCTTAACAGTTTTGGCGCTAGTTATTAAAGTACACTTACTACAGATTACAAAGTACTCAATGTTCCCTATTTCCCAAATTGTTTTTTGCTCCATAGTGTCCACATTTTTGCTATCTACATTCCAAAAGGTGAAACACTTGGTATGCGAGCGCAATGGTTCTGGAGAGGCATTTTTGTTGTCCGGGACAGTTTTGACCTTGTATACATGATAATGAAAGGAGAAAGGGTGCGTGATGGCATGTTGTACTAACTCAGAGAATTCTTTTGATGACATCTGGCATAGTTTGCGTCCAAACTCATATGACAGGGAGCAAAAATGCAAGAGGGCCAGGGGAGAGGTCGCCACTCTCTCCCCTGACCCTCAGCCTATCTATCCCACTGCTACCTACTTCGTGCCTCTACTCTGGGTCAGGAGAGAGGGTAATCCCGTGCCTCCCCTGCCCGTGCTACCTGTGTTCTGACAGCATGGACGAGAGCGATTGGATATATTCCATAGATGTTTGCTCAATATCATACAGTGGCTCAAGTGAGCGAGCAGCAGCGAGCGAGCTATGGAAATGCCAGCGTGGCACCACGGAGCGAAGCAACGCTAAGCTGTCCGGTCGAGCAGTGACCGAGGCGTTTGCTGAAGACTCCGTTAAGCGCGGACATCTAGCGCAAGACAGGAGGAACCGGACTACCACCACTTGTACTTCTTAGCACTAGACAGAAACTAGACTATTTAGTAGTTTGCTCTGTACTCAGTCATTTCTTAATGTAATGGAGTGATTCTTTCACCATTCATACGTCTGGACTCTCCTCCATTGTTTCAGCTCTCTTTGGCAAGTAATTCAGGCTTGCGGTGTAAGTGACTACAACTGATGTGTGACGTGGTGTCAAATCAGGACCCTCACACATAGGAGCAGAAGCAATTCAAGCAGAAGCAGACCCAACTGACCTGTCAAGCATTCAAGACCCTGGGGATTCTATTTTATAACAAGTGGTATCAGATCGGGGTGCTAAAAACAGGTCGATCCGATTTTTTGAAGGGCTAGATGATTTACAAGAAGCCCTGGACAGCCACAACGATTGCCGCTGGTGGCAACATTACGTGAAGGGACGCCAACATGGCGTTACTCAATGGAGAACAGTTCAAGTTCGAACCTTTTGATGGAGAAGACTACCACAAGTTCGCATTTAACATCAAATTGGTCCTGTTTAACAAAGGACTATGGGGTGTGGTTTCGGATCCACCCACAGAGACACTCGACGCAGCAGCAACAGCAGAACAGAAAGTTTTATGGCAACGCAGATGTGACCAAGCTTTCTCGATCATAGCTCTACATGTTACAGAACGACTCAAGTTCCTGATATGTGACAAGAACGACACCTTGGATCCAAGAGTGGCCTGGAAAGCACTAAAACAGAGATACGACAAAGTAAGTGACCTAGAGCTCAGCATTCTACTCAAAGAATTTCATCAGCAAAAAATGGCTGAAGGCACCCGACTTGAAGATCACATCACCTACATCAAGACTCTTGCCAGCCGCATCACAGGTATGGGGGAAATCATCTCAGAAAGGGTCCTGATTCTCACATTGTTCAGCGGCCTGCCAAGCAGATTTGAACAAACGATCGAAAGACTTCTCACGTTTCAAGACCAAGGACGTGCATTTGATGATCGACTAAAGGCCCTAGAAGCAGCCAATGCCCAAGCGGGCGCAGCCGCACCTGCCGGAGCAGCTGCCAACACGTCTCCATACAAGCTAACCATGGAGAAGGCCTGTGAAGCCTTGATGCATGCTGAGGATAAGCTTATCAAAGAAGCAGGAGGTGATTCTGCACTATATGCAGCTCTAAAAAATCAACGACAGAAGAAGTATGAAGCATATGGCAATGGCAAGAGCTACGGCCAAGGCCGATTGGAATCCTCCTCTGGACAAGTAACTCGCTCCACTTATTAACATCAGGAACTGCTACCTTTTCATCCAGACAACCTGAGAAATCAAGGACAGCAACAACAACCCTTTGATGCAAACCGGTTTGCAAATGTCACCTGTTACAAGTGTGGGAAGAAAGGACACACCTTCAGAGTGTGCTCACTTCTACGTCGTGGTTCCCCACAACAACAACATGCCCTTCTCACGTCTGTTGCAGAAGACGTCAAGGAAGCTGTAATGACTAAGCTTGCTGAAATTGTTGCTCCACAGCTTCATTCAGGTGAATCAACTCCAACACAAGAAGGCACAGAACTCTCAACCACACGATCAGCCAGTACAGACCAACACCAACCTCTTGAGCAGTTCCAGAATGACGCACAACACGATCACAGCCATCTCGTTCTGGAAGAAATGGCATTTTGCTCGATTGACAGTGCATTTCTCATCGCTGCTGGAATCTTGGCCTGGATAATTGACTCAGGCTGCACAAGACATATGACATGCCACAAGACCTGGTTCATTGACTACAAAGACCTGGCAGCACCAAAATCTGTCCGCATCGGAGATGGGCGCATTATTCCTGCCATCGGCATTGGCACCATCAGAGTAGCCATTGAACTGGAAGGCAAAACAACTGTTCGGCTATTCAAGGAGACTCTCTATGTTCCTGATTTGGCTGCCAACCTGCTATCAGTCACAAGGCTCAACGACAAAGGCCTGAAAGTGACTTTCGACGTCGACAAGAACTGCAGAGTGTATACAGCAGATGGAAAGACAACTGCTATTGCTCGCCGTCAAGGAAATCTGACAGTGTTGCACACAAAATCTCCGCCTCCACTTCCACGAGCAGATGAAGAGCCTGAGATGGCATTTTCCGCTGCCAACACTCCTACCCTTGTTGCTGAAGTTCCAGTCGCCAACAATGCCACCACATCTGCGGCTTCTCTATGGCACCAAAGACTGGGCCATGTTGGCTACCAGAATCTTCACAACATGTCAGCAAAAGAACTTGTACACGATCTCCCCAAGATCGGTCTCCCTACATCAACAAGTCCATGCACAGGTTGCCTCTCCGGCAAGCAAACTCAAGACTCATTTCCCTCCTACAGTGAAGGCTCCACATCTCAACCCCTTGAACTCCTTCACATGGATATCTGCTACTTGAAAGAGAAATCCATGCAAGAGAAGAGCTACTTCCTGGTCATTCTTGATGACTTCACTCACTACGTATGGGTAAAGTTTCTCCGCTACAAATCAGAGGCTGCTGACATCATCATNCAACAAAATGGCAAGGCTGAGCGGATGAACCGCACCCTGCTCGACCGTGCACGCACCATGCTTCATACAGCCGGTTTCTCCACTAAGTTCTGGGCTGAAGCCATTTCCACCGCAGCTTACATCACCAATCGACTACCAACAAAGGGACTCCCCTCAGGGTGTGGCACGCCCTATGAAGCATGGGTGGGACATCGCCCAAACGTCAGCTACTTCCGCATCTTTGGCTGCACCGCATACGCCTGGATTCGTCCGGAAGAAAGAACAAAACTGGGCGCTCACAACAGGAAGGCTTTTCTCCTGGGATATGAAGAAGGAGGCAACTCCTATCGTCTCTGGGATAACATTAACAAGCGTGTGTTCCGCAGCCGCAGTGTTACCTTTGATGAATCCTTTCAGGACAGTTCCATCTCCAACACACTACCACAGCTCACACGTCTCTCTTTTCTGGATGACCATGACAACATTGCCAACGCACTACAGAAGTTCTCGGTTGACCCCACTCTTGACGAGCATGAAGGCGTCCTGCCTCCCGTCGTCCCTGCAGAACACAAGCCTTCCTCCTCAGCTGTTCCACTTGTGCAGCTTCTCTCTCAACAATCACTCCCTCCGGTTGCTCCCACCATCCACTCAGCCCCCTTACGACGATCTGCCCGCATCGCGCAACAGCGAGAAGCCCTCCACTATGCTGATACCTCCGGTCCAGCTGCTTTCCCTGACGTTGCCCTTGTCACTCAGGTGGTTGATCCCACCAGCTACAAGGATGCTATGAGCAGGCCCGAGTCTGCTCAATGGCACGCTGCTGCTGTCGAAGAATTTGAGCAACTGCAAAAACAGAACACCTGGTCACTTGTCCCACGCCCAGCTCACGCCCCTGTCGTGACGTGCAAATGGGTCTTCAAAAGGAAGTTGGACGCTAACGGTGACCCGTGCAGGTACAAAGCTCGCTTGGTTGCCCGCAGCTACAGTCAGGTTCTGGGTGTCAACTACAGTGACACTTTCGCCCCGGTCGCCAAATACTCTTCCATCCGTGTGGTCCTTGCCCTGGCTGCGTCTGAGGGCTGGCACCTCCATCAGATGGACGTGAAGTCTGCGTTTCTCAATGGGGACCTCGACGAGATCGTTTACATGACTCAGCCCGAAGGATTCATTGAGCAGGGGGGGGGAAATCTTGTCTGTCTCCTCAACAAATCCTTATACGGGCTGAAGCAAGCTCCCCGGCAATGGAACAAGAAAATTCACGACTTCTTCCTCACCCAACACCTTCAACGTCTCCACTCTGACCACTCTCTGTATTTCCGCCATGGTCCATCGCCCCTCGGCGTGATCCTCTACGTCGACGATCTCATCAATTTTGGACCTTCTCTTCCGGTCATCTCCACCTTCAAACAACAACTGGCCCTGACCTTTGAGATGGCAGATATGGGCCCACTGACCTACTACCTCGGGATTCAGGTCAGTCACGACATGCTTTCTCCCCAGGTTCTTCTGGCGCAAACCTCCTACGTTCAACGGATGGCTGAGAAATTCAACTTGGGCGAGTCCACTCCCGTCTCTACACCTCTGGTGTCAAACCATGGCCTCACTAAGCCGCCAACACCCGACATGCTGGTCTCCTCAGCTGAAGCGCAACTATTTCCAAGCATGGTTGGCTTGTTGATGTACGCATCTATCGGGACACGTCCTGATCTCTCATATGCAGTTGGGATTCTCAGCCAAGGATGCAAAGCACCAACAAAGGACCACATCACAGCTGCCAAGCACTGCATCCGCTATCTTCGGGGGACGTCCACAATGTCCATCCGCTACACTAAGACATCAGGACCTCTCCTGACTGGTTTCTGCGACGCAGATCTCTCCGGAGATCAGACGAACAGCAGGTCCACCTCTGGATACGTCTTCAAGATCAACGGAGGACCTGTCTCATGGCGCTCCAAGAAACAATCTGTGGTTGCCCTGTCCTCCACAGAGGCTGAGTACATCTCACAGAGTGAGTGTACCCGTGAAGCGGTATGGTTGCGCATGCTTCTCAGAGAACTGGGATTTGACCAGCTAGAACCTACTACTATCTTCTGCGACAATCAAAGTGCAATCGCAATGGCAGAAGACCCTATCTTGCACGACAGAACCAAGCATGTGAAGAGGCAGTTTCACTATGTAAGGGATGCTGTCGCAGAAGGTGAAGTCGACATGGTGTACATTGAAACAAAGCAACAGGAGGCTGACATCCTCACAAAGGCACTCGACGTCAAGCAACATACAGAATTATGTGATCGTATGGGACTCTTCAAAGGGTAATCTGCCCATTCTGCGACTGCGCGATCTGCCAGACTGCGACACCTGTCGGTAGCGAGGACCGCACCGCCGTGACCTGAGCATCATTGACTCATTGACCGCACCGCACTGCGCATCGACTGCTTGACTGATCATCTGATTAACAGTGAGCGTGAGAGGGGCAGTGGGGAACCTGTAACCGTGGTCCATCTCTTGGATACACGGAGTGAGGACTGAGAGGAAAGGCACAGGTCCAACAGCTCTTCCTCTCAAATCTCTAAAACTCACATTGCTTATCGCTACCCACCTACTCCTAGAACTCTATTCACGAACCTGCACATTGAGTAAAACAAAAAGGAAGGGGGGGATCAATTCTGGTATGACACCAAATTAAAAAAAACAAACATGGGCTGAAATCATATGGTATGGCTGTCAAATGAGATTGGACCAAAAAGGGGGGAATGATGACATCTGGCATAGTTTGCGTCCAAACTCATATGACAGGGAGCAAAAATGCAAGAGGGCCAGGGGAGAGGTCGACACTCTCTCCCCTGACCCTCAGCCTATCTATCCCACTGCTACCTACTTCGTGCCTCTACTCTGGGTCAGGAGAGAGGGTAATCCCGTGCCTCCCCTGCCCGTGCTACCTGTGTTCTGACAGCATGGACGAGAGCGATTGGATATATTCCATAGATGTTTGCTCAATATCATACAGTGGCTCAAGTGAGCGAGCAGCAGCGAGCGAGCTATGGAAATGCCAGCGTGGCACCACGGAGCAAAGCAACGCTAAGCTGTCCGGTCGATCAGTGACCGAGGCGTTTGCTGAAGACTCCGTTAAGCGCGGACATCTAGCGCAAGACAGGAGGAACCGGACTACCACCACTTGTACTTCTTAGCACAAGACAGAAACTATACTATTTAGTAGCTTTCTCTGTACTCAGTCATTTCTTAATGTAATGGAGTGATTCTTTCACCATTCATACGTCTGGACTCTCCTCCATTGTTTCAGCTCTCTTTGGCAAGCAATTCAGGCTTGCGGTGTAAGTGACTACAACTGATGTGTGACGTGGTGTCAAATCAGGACCCTCACACATAGGAGCAGAAGCAATTCAAGCAGAAGCAGACCCAACTGACCTGTCAAGCATTCAAGACCCTGGGGATTCTATTTTATAACAACTTTGACAATGGAGAGATAGCAACATTTTACAACACTCTTCAAGTACCCCTGGCAGAAGCAAGGACAGGCTTCACGATGAATTTAGCAACATAGAGAACTCTGAAGGCCTGTCCGATAACAGACTTTAGTAGGCCACTCGTCTCCACCAATGCCTGTTGGGGTGACACCTAGCGCAATGGGAGGGGACACCGGCTGACAGGCTTGAATTGATGATGGCTTGCACCAGAAACCATCAGAAATTGATTGCCACGACAACCACATGATCCTAGGACTCACCACAATGATCAAAAAGCTACTCAATACACATGCATGGAAAGTAGTACATATGATCCCGTGAATTCAAAGGGACGGATGGTTTGGATATGACACATGCCTCTGATCGAGGGACCCAAAACACAATGGTGGTCATGGGAAGCAAAGGAGGAGGAAGCAATAGAGGAATTCACAGCGACCTCAACTCGACAATGCATGACACCCATCTCTCATAATGAGACCAGAGAGTAGCTTTGATGAAGAGCTCATACGTGACTGATCCATGTGCAATCAAGAAAAGAGGGTGAAAGCACAGCATCATTGACGTGTAAACTGACAATGTTTGTGGTTGTACCAAAAGCGTTTGAACCACTCATCAAGCAGATGGAAGGGATTGCTTACAACGAACTGCCCTAAGATTCACCTCCATAACGCAGCATTGACCACCAGATTGAGCTGAAGCTGGACAACAGTCCAGTGGTCAAAGGGACCTATTGGACAAGGGACCATGAGCTGAGCAAGCTAAAACTCCAGCTTGACAAGATGCTTGGGCAAGGTACAATCCGTCCATCCACATAACTTTCCATAGATTTAGTGCTTTTTGTTAGAACAAAGACCAGTGAAATGTACATGTGTATGGATTGTTGAGCATTGAACAACATTACCATCAAGAAATGCTAGCTTGCAAGAAGATGATATTTTCTACAAACTCCGAGGAGCGTAGATGTTCTCCAAAACTTGACCTCACCAACGATTATCACCATATCCATGTAGTTGAAGACATTGACAAGACGGGAACTTTGGTTCATGGTCATGTCATTTGAGCTCACAAATTCCCCAACAATAGTGATGGTAGAAATGGACAATTTTTTTCCTATACCTCGACGAATTCACCGTTGTATCTTTTGCAAATGTACTGGTATACAGCCGTGCATCAGAAGAGCACAATGGATACCTTAGAAAGGTTCTCCAAGCTTAAGGAAGACAGAATTTCCAGGAACCTCTTGAAGTGAGATTTTGCTTGTTGTTTGATTACATTTTGGGGAACAAAACCAGAAGTGGACAGATCACAATGGGTCTCTAAAAGGTGATGACAATCACTGATTGGCTAACATCAACCAACACTCAAGACGACCAAGTATTATGGGGATTTTCTTTCTTTTTTGGGGGGGATTTTTTTCCATCTTCGGTTTGTACATGATTACTACAAAGTGTGAGAGCCTCTCTCCAACCTCTTTTGTGAAATTTTCCATTGGAATTGGACTGACAGCAAACAAGAAGCATTCCGTTTTTTGAGAAATTCTCTGATACTGATGCCAACCTTACGACTGACCGATCTAATCGTAGATTACATCATGACCACCAATGCATCAGATCGGATAATTGGAGTTGTTCTCCTCTAGGATAACGGGAGTGCAGAACAACTGTTGGTACTAGTGGGTGTAGAGACACTCCCAAGGATGTATAGCCCTCATTGATACACGCTACTTTCAATGCGCCAGATAGCAACGGTCTAGAAAACGGGTCCCGCCATGGGAGGCCGCCAACCGCTCTTGGTATTGTAACCAAGATAACATATCACTCTCGAACGAGGGATCCACACTTTAGGTTTTTTTGGTTTGCAACCTCACGAAGTCCGCATGAAGGTCTTTAGTGTCTACCCTTGGTTGGACACTATGTGAGGAGTCCCAAAGGCAAGAACTGTAAATGGATGCATGCAGGGCACAGGCTTTTATACTTGTAGAGCATTGCTAACGCTTCTGCTCATAGTGGCTCGACAGGAACCAACCTCAGCCTACAATCCTACTTGGCGCGTCCTAAGACCGCAAAGTGTCATCCTCAAGCCAGGCTCTACTAAGCTTTTTAGAAGCTTCCTGTCCCATTTTGGGCCACAAAGAAAAATGCGGCCGTCGTGGGGTTTGAGCCTGCGACCCATGAGCTCCGGCGCCTATCCCAACTAGGCCACAATGTTGTGTTTCCTATGATGACCTCCAGGGGACATGCCCATTATGGCCAGTGCATTCCTGGCCTATCTCAGAACAGGCCAAGGGGATGTACTCCATAGACAGTGCATGCCTTGTCTTTCCGTGCAACCAGCCAGCTAGCTAGTGGATAAGGTGCATACCATTCAAAAAATCTCTTCCTTGCACCTCTGTCCATCTGTCGCTAACTGGGCTCCATCGATGCCTTGGGGCTCACCCATCCTCTGCCGCACTCCTCATGCCAAATCCATGAATGCCTGCATAGTGCAAGTCGCTCTCCAGCGGCTTGGTCATGCAATCAGCAAGCATGCTCTTGGTTCCGCAGTGCTGCAAGTCCACCACGTTCTTCATGACCAGGTCACGTGAGTAGTGGTAGCGTATATCGATGTGCTTTGTTCGCCGGGAGATGATCTCATGTTGAGCCATCAAGATGGCGCTCATGTTGTCTACGTGTACAACCGTGGCATCCTTCTGTGGCACTGTCATTTTGCCAAGCAGGTTGCACAACCACTGAGTCTCCTTGCGCAACTCAGACAGAGCAACGTACTCTACCGCAACCGTAGACACAGAAACACAATCCTGCTTTCTGCTGGTCCATGAGATGGCAGCGCCATTCAAGATGCACACGTATCCAGAGGTCGATTTTCGGTCGTCAAGATTTCCTTTCCTTGTCGGCGTCGGTGTAGCACTTCAGGCGGAGGGGGTCCGTACTCTCTTGGCCTCCAAGGACGAGGTCCATGTGATGTGTCTTCTGCAGGTAGCGCAAGATGCGCTTGACTGCCTGCCAATGTTGTGGCCCTTGGTTGGCCACAAACTTGCTCACTTGTCCCACAGCATAGCACAAGTCCGGAATAGTACCTACCATGGCGTACATGATGCTGTCCACGGTAGACTGGTAGGGGGTGTCTTGCATCTTCCTCCGTTCTGCTTCATCACTTGGCGACATTGAGGCCTTCAGTTTTGCATTGGTCGTCATTGGGGTGTTGAAAGGGTTGCTGTTTTCCATGTGATAGCGCTTTAGTACCTCACTAATGTATTTGGTTTGATTGAGTTTGATGGTGCCTGCTGCTCGGTTGCGGTGGATGGCAATCCTGAGGTAGTACTCGAGAGGACCCATGTCCTTCATTTTGAGCCTTTTGCTGAGGTCAGACTTCAACTCATCCAGCAGCTCGACCAAAGAAGACCAGATGATCAGATCATCCACGTAGAGTGCATCGAGCATCAGTCCACTCCCATCATCGCGCACGTACATGCTTGGATTGTTTTGGCAATACGCAAATGAGAGACCGGTCATGAAACCGTCCATCTCTTTGTACCATATCCTTGGGGCCTGTTTCAGCCTGTAGAGTGCTTTCACCAACTTGCACACCTTGCCCTCGGGAGCTTTGACCCCTACGGGCACCTCCATCAGCACTTCCTTGTCGAGCTTCCCATAGAGGAAAGATGTCGTGACGTCCATCTGGTGTATCTCCAGGTTCTTTGCGGCTGCGATGGCAAGGAGAGAGTAGATGGAGGCAAAGGCCACAACAGGCACAAACGTCTCATCGTACTCAGAGCCCAGGCGTTGAGAGAACCCCTTTGCCACTACCCTTGCCTTGAAATTTTGATTTTTCCGTCTTGCTTCTTCTTCATTCAGAGGACCCAATTGGACCCCACCACGTGGGCCTTGTCGGATCTATTCACCAGCACCCATGTGCTGAACTTGGCAATGGACGCGAGCTCGCTGTCCACTGC
The DNA here is from genome assembly GCA_023375785.1 of Penium margaritaceum. NCBI lineage: Eukaryota > Viridiplantae > Streptophyta > Zygnematophyceae > Desmidiales > Peniaceae > Penium > Penium margaritaceum. The sequence goes on along the minus strand of SZWC01001061.1, from coordinate 165,844 downwards.
CTCCTTCCACTTGGCCGCATCCGAGCCATTCATCGCTTCCGCCACTGTGGATAGCTCTCCCTGAGCCATGCACGACCAGCTGAGGCCAGTCCAATTGTCCTCATACTACAAAGGCGCTTTCTTTGGTCGCAAACTGCACGGGGGTGCTGGTGCGGCTTCTTGTTTTGGTACTGGTGCTTCCACAGGTGGTAGTGTGTCGTCGTCGTTGTCGTCGTCAAAAGAAGAGTTATCAGACTCCAAGTCAGACTCAGAAGCCCCGGACGCCTCACTATCCGTGTCCATTTCAGATGTTGCATCATCCTCCGCAGCTACTCTCCCATTCCCACCACCTGCTGGCAAAGCAGGCCAGTTGTTGGGTGCTTGGTCTCCGGAATCAAGCAACAATATCCACTCTCCCACGTTTGGAGCGAGGATCGGGTCTAGCAGCTCTCCCTTTCCAAGGGTGCGTTCGTCAAACACAACATCACGGCTCCCCACGAGCTTGCCTGCTACCTGGTCCCAAAGCCAATAGGCTTTATGTAACGTGTCGTACCCAACTATGACGCACATTTTGGAACGTGCGTCCAGCTTGCCTCCACCTTATCCCGACTGGATCTTCACCCATGCACTTGACCCAAACACCTTAACATGAGAGGCGTTGGATTTCTTTCCCGACCATGCTTCTTGTGGGATCTTCAGCTACTTGTCCTGCTCCTTTCCACGTTTCCTTAAGGCGGTTGCTCGTGTGAGGTTCAAGAGGTAGCAGGCCGTTGTTGCAGCTTCAACCCAAAATCGAGGTGGGAGCTTGGCGTCGAAGAGCATAGTTTGCACCATGCCGAGTAGGGTATGGTTCATCCTCTCGGCCACGCCATTGCTTCGGTGGTTGTAAGGGGTGGTTTGCTCGTGGCGGATCCCATGATGCTTGAGCCAAGGTTTGCATGCCTCTTACTCACCCCCGTTGTCACTTTGGAGCGTCTTCACCTTCTTGGACATTTGCTGCTCTACCGTGGCAAAAAACTCCAAGAGCTTCTCCTTCACCTCTCCCTTTGTTTTGAGGAAGTAGATCCACAACTTGCGGCTGTGGTCGTCGATGAATGTCCGGAAGTACTTGCTTCCTCCATTATACGACATGCGAAAGGCTCCGCACACGTCACTATAGATCAGTTCCAAGACATTCTCCGCTCGTTGACCTCCGCTTCCGAATGGCTTCTTCTGTGCCTTTGCTTGGAGGCATGGTTCACACAACGTACACGCTTCTCCATGCTTCATGGTGCACCCTTCCATTTCGCGAACTACCTCTTGCTCTTGCATCTTCTGCAGCGTGCTATTTGCCACGTGGCCAAATTGCTGGTGCCACAGCTCAACGTCAATGTCTTTGGTTGATGTAGCGGCCACAGCGGTTGCCGGTGGTGCATCCGTTGGCTTCGATGCCACTGTCTTGGTGGCCAGTCCCTCATCCAGCATCTTGGTGACTTTGGTTTGAAGCACGTAGAGGCCGTCGACTCTTGGGACTTGAAGCATGAGGTCCTCTTTGGTGTAATTTTTTTTTATGTCCTCATTTTTAAGGCCACGGCTTCCTTGTTGGTGAATACCACTGTCATGTTGTTGTCGGTGATTTGTGAGACCGATAGCAGGTTCGCAACAAAGGAGGACATGTACACCACCTTTTGAAGGTTGACCGCCTTCTCCACACCGTTCACGTTGAACGTGATCACCTTGTCCCCTTTGTCCATGACTTGGACAACGCCGCCATTTGCACACTTGATGCGCATGTCAGATTTGACCATGGAGAAAAATCAACCCTTCTCTTTTGATGAGTGGTGGTTGGTGTCCAAGTCAAGGGCGAATGCCCCGGGCCTAAGGAGGGCTGCCCCCTTCATGGGCAACCCTTCAGCCATCATGTTGGTGAGCTCCTTCTTCTCCTTCCCACCTTTGTTCTCGCCTTCTTTCCTAGCACTACGGCAGTCCCTAGCCCAGTGCCCAGCCTTGCTACAGTTTTCACAGTTGCCGGGCTTCTTGGAACTCTTCCCGCTACCATTGCCTTTCCCTCCACTGCCACCGCTTCTGCTATTGCCTTGATTGGAGAGAGAGATTGCACCTTGTCTGCCAAAGCGAGAGGCATAGGCTGAAATTTTTGCCTCACTGCCAGTGCGTCGCATGGACTCGTTGCGGATGTATTCGGCGACAGCCTCATACGTCAGATCTGCCTCCTTCCAACCGCCAAATACGGTGATCAAGGACCCCCAACATTCCGGTAGCGTCATCAGAAGGATCATGGCACGCATGTTGGAGTCGAGATTCCATTTCATTCGCTGGAACTCTTGTAGCACGTTGTCGAACGACTGCAGAAATGCGGGTATCCATTCTCCTTCGCTCACCCTCATCGACATCAACCTTTGGAAGATGAAGAGTTGGTTTGCTAGGGCGTTCGATTGAAGCACGTGTGAGAGTTTTACGTAGGCCTCGGCAGCCAACGTGCATCCTATGAGGTGGGAGTGTTGAGTCTCGTTCATGGACGTCACAAGAATGGCGAGAGCCATTTTGTTCTTCATCGTCCATGCTACAAGGTCAGCCGCATGCGTGGTCACCGTCACATCGGCGGGTGCTGTCTTGGTCCCTTTAGGATGTCAAGATAGCCACGCACGTTCATGACAATCCATCAGCTTTGCTTGTATTGTCAGCCTCTGCAACCCAAGGGGAGTGTTGGTGTGTGGGCTTTGGCCTCACACCCTTTTGAGCACAGCGAGGTTACTTGGGGTGTGGCACGATGCTATGGTCGAGGTTATGCTGGTCGAGACCCACGCACCTGGTGAGTTCTACCGGTGTGATGTGGAGACCCATTGCCTCCATGTGTGATGTATGATCCATGCAAGGTTATGCTAATCGAGACCCGCGCACTTGTTGAGTTCTACCCGTGTGACGTGGAGACCCAGTGCCTACATGTGTTATGTATGATCCATGCATGATGTGGTCGAGACCCGGATACCCGCAGACATTTTTTGGGGTCACAAGGAGACCTTGTTTCTCTGTCTCTCTTGCATGATGTTTGACATGTAGGTGCATGATTGACTTGGTGCATGGTCGAGACCCGGACACTTGGTGGGATGCACCATTGTCACGAGGAGTCCGTGTGCTGTGTAATGCTTAATCGGTGCTCGCTTTGATTGGTTGCCTGAGCCATCCTTTCTTGCCTTCGCTCAGACATTGTTATGTTGACAGTTGTGTCAGCCAGGGGGAGTGTTGTTGTGTGTGGATTCCACCCGTCACGAGCGACGGCAAGGAGAGCAGCGATACAAGAGAGCGCGACGATGTGGTCCCCGATGCGGACCCGGGAGGCACCGGCGCATCGGCTGGTGGTGGACCACCCACTCGGAGCTCACCGAGGAATGCACCAGCGTCGTGGATGCTGTCTCGGACCGCCTACAGTTTTTCTGCAGGCCATCCTTGATGCGGACGCAGCTGGCACCATAGCACCGACGAGTGGTAGTTTAATCCACCAGCAGCTGCCAGAGAGCTGCCACGACGCCCTAGGTGCTTATCGGGGTGCTTTGCAGTTTTTCTGCAGACGCTAGAGCTTTCTTGGTGGACTCGCTTTTGAGCCTGATTTGCATGTTTTGCATTTTCTGTCCACCGATCGGTGCCGGACTTATGCGTGTGACCAGTCGTATCGTCTGGCTCCAGATTTTCCATCTCTAGGTTCAGATGGCATAGCGTTCTGATTTGTCTACGCGGAGTTACGGCCAAAACCGTGTTTTTGGGCTGGTTTTAGGACAGACCTTGCACTGCCGCGTACGACAATTGTCATGCGCCGCAGCAGGTGTTTATGCTGTAGACTTGTCATTTGTTTTTTTCTCTCTGCATGTGTTTTTTAAAGGAAGCACTTTTGACACTGAGTTGTGTCGTCGAGCCAAACCCTTGCCGTTTCGCGTCCGACCTGTGTTGACACCGCAAGTTGACTAAGCGCTGACGCACAGTCAGTGGCAAGCGTGCTAGGAAGCTTCCTAGAATCTTTTTTACACGGCGGGTGACGCAGGGTTGTGATTTGTGACGTTCTTATACAGTCTAGTGTGACCACTTGGCCGTGTCCATACTCGTGCAGATCCCTGAGGCGGGCCCTGGTGACACCGGTGCGACGACTAGCGGCGGACTACCAGCTTGGACCTGGCCGACTACCATTCCAGAGCCACGGACACTGCCAAAACTTCCTGTTGTTTTTTCTGCAGCTTGCAGGAGTTTTTCGGCGGACTGGCCATGTGCCCAATTTGCATGTTTTTGCATTGCGTGTCCACCGTCTGATGATGGATGCATGCATGTGACCAGTCGTAGCGTCCGTCTTGTGATCCTGCACGTCTAGGTTCAGATGGCGTAGCATTCTGACATGTATGCACAGAGTTATGACCAAAACAATGGTTTTGTGCCGGTTTTAGGACAGCTCTTGGACCGCCACGTGCAAAACCCGCTATCCGCCGCGGCAGGTATTTATGCCATGGACCTTTCAATTTTTATTTCTCTCTGCAAATGCTATTGAAGCATTCAGACACTTTGCCTTGTGTCCCCTAGCCAAACTCTTGTCGTTGCGTGCACAACTTGTGACTGTCGTCACCGTCTGATCAGGCACTGACGCCTAGTCAACGGGAGTGTTGCTAGGAAGCTTCCTTGCATTTTTCATGGTATCAGAGCAATGAGACAATTCTCACTGAGCTACGCAGCAGAGACACAGTAGAGCAGCAGCAGTGAGAGTCACCGCTGCAGCAGATCCACTGGGGCCTATGGAAGACAGCCGGTCGCCGTTTACGCAGCCCACACCCATCACGTGAGACCGTAGGAGTGGCGTTGCCACCGTGCCAGCAGCAACATAGCAGCAGAACAGCAGCAGTAGCAGCAGCAGCGTCGTAGCAACAGCTACAGTAGCGCGTGGCGGCTGCAGCGAGTGCAGCCGCCGTCCGCCGCCGTAGCGGCGGCCGCGGCAACAACAGCGCAGCGGCAGCAACGGCGGTAGCAGCAGAGCAGCAGCAGCAGCGGCGGCAACAGTAGCGCAGCAGCAGCAACGGCAGCCGCGGCAGCAGCAGTAGAGCAGCAGCAGCTGAAGCAACAGTAGCGCAGCAGCAGCAGCGCGCGGCGGCTGTAGTGAGCAGCAACCGCAGCGCGCAGCAGCAGTAGCGGCATTGTGTAGCTACCGCTACCACTGCTGCACACGTAGCCATGCAACTGCTGCTGCAGCTGACAACACAACTGCAGCCGCAGCTGAGCGAAAGTTGTTGCGCAACTTCCACGCAGCTTCCACGTAGCCGACGCAGAGCTGCTGCAAGCTCGAGCATAACCGCCAGAGAGAGGGAAAAAAAGCAAAGGGAGAGTCAAGCTGATGTCAGCAATTTTGCTTGCTGATGTCACCAGGCTGTGCTGTTGTCAGCAACCACCTGCTGACGTCAGCACCATACTTGGCCAATTTTTTGGCCGGAAAGTAAAAAACTGCCAGCGTTTCAACTCCTCGAGAAACGCTAACACTTTTGCAATCGGACAAACCTGACCTGTCGACCTATACTGAGAGGCGACATGGACTCGTCTAACAACAAGGGGAAGGGGACAGTTGATCCCTCCTCTTCTTATGGGGTCCTGAGCCCACGCTCGCAGACAATTGAGGACCTGCGGAGCAAGCAGGATGAGATGTGTCGCCTACAACGGGAGGAGACTGATGACATCCGCACGTTGACTGAGCTTCTACATACCCAGTCCACGGTCCCACGGCAGGTTTCTGAGGGAGCTGCTGACGTCGCGGTCTCTACACAGCAGTCGGCAAAGGCACTCGTGACAGGAGCTAGACCTGACCCACCTCCACCTGACCTCCTGGATGATGATCCATTCATGCCAAGCATGACAGGCGACTCCCCGGATCATGAGATTCGAGTTCTTGAGGAGCGCCTCTGTCAGCTGTAGACGGGCACCAGATCTCCCAGGTTTCCTCCGATACGATCGTCACCCGACTATCCCGGTGACTATCCCTTTCCAAGAGGTTTCCCCGGCCCTCGTCCTCCTCGACCTGCGGTTGCTCTCCCCACGGAGCGGCAACCCAAGGACTTTGAGGCACCACCTCCCTTTGCTCTCCTTCCTCCTTCAATCGGGTCTTTGTCACTGGTGTTCTATCTACGGAACACCAGTGGTTGCTTCATCGCCGTCTGTGTCACGTGGGCTCCGATACTCTGTCGAAGCTCATTTGGACACAGCCAACTCTTGGTCTTGACGTGGCTTCTTTCGAGAAGCCACCCAAGACCGATAGTCTCTTTTGCGCTCAGGGGAAGATGCACCAATGCACCTACCCTGACTCTCGTTCCCGAGCGCTTTGGCCTCTCAAGCTAGTTCACTCAAACCTTCTCGGTCCTCTTCCGGTCGAGTCCCTATCTGATCGGGGCCGGTATGTTCTGACTTTGACTCACAACTTTACCCGGATACGGTGGGTCTACGGCGTGCGTCAGAAGAGCGACGCCGCCCTTGTCGTTCGACTCTGGCTAGTGATGGCTGAGCGTCAGTCACGTCACACGCTACATACTTTCTGCTCGGATCACGGCGGTGAGTTCCTTGGCGAGATGGACGGATTCTATGTTGAGCACGGAGTTTTTCACTGGGTCTCCGCTCTTGCTACCCCTCAGTAGAACGGTGTTTCCGAGCGCTCGAACCGCACCATGGAGGATGTAGTTTGCGCTATGCACTCTGAGTGCGGTTTCCCTCAGTCCTTTGTCTTTGAGGGTTTTGCCTACATGACTTGGGTCTGGAACCGCCTCCCGCACGGTCCACTTCCAGACCATATGACATCGTCTGAGCTCTGGTTTGGACACCGTGCTGACCTTCATCTCGTTCGCGTCTGTGGATCCCTGGCCTCCGTGTGGTACACCGAGGACCAGCAGGGATCCAAGGTCTCACCTCGGGCCGCTTGTGTGCCTTCGTAGGCATTTCCCCGCGGTCGAAGGCCTGGCGCTTCTGGGACCCTACTCATCGTCGCGTCATTGAGCCGGCGATCATCGCCATCGGTCCAGAGACCTCGCCTGTACAACCTGTTTCACGCCCCACAGGTGCCCCTTCTTCTGTTCCCGCGCCTACTTCTACGCCTGTACCCGCGTCTGCTGGCACTCCTGTTTCTATGTCTGGTCCAGTCTCGCCTACTCCCGTATCTGCTCCGGCTGGCACTCCTGCTTCTGTGTCAGGTCCTGTCTTGCCTGCTCCTGCTGTCACACCCAGCCCCGTGTCCCCCATACACGCATCTCCTTGCACAACAATACCTGCCTTGTCTCAGTCTCCACCAGCTGTGGTCGTGCCTGTCCCTGAGCCTGAGGTGGGCCCCTCGAGCTCTGGTTATTCCCGTGGGCCCGGTGGCCGTCTTCGACCAGTGGATTCCTGAGCTCAGAGAGCGTGGGGCCCCGCACCCAGGCGCCCCTCTCGTAGCATTGCGAATGGTGACCCCGGCACAAAGGCCCTAGGCCTGAGTGTCTACACTGAGCTCACAGAGGTACATCCAGGGTGCCCCGTAGGGCACGATCTCGTCACTCGCGAGTTCCATATCGCTTGTGATGCAGCAGCTGATCTTGTGGTCGTCAGGCCTAGCACCGAGGCGTGTGCCCTTGCCACGCAGAGCTCTCCCTCTATGGCGCCCGACCCGGGCACCCTGAGAGAAGCTCTCTCATCAGAGGATGCTGACGCTTGGCGCGCTGCCTGTGAGGATGAGCTTCGCGCTATCCGAGAGCATAGAGTCTACGAGCTTGTTGACCTTCCACCTGGGAGGAAGGCTATTCAGGTCAAGTGGGTCTTTTGCAAGAAAGTGAAGCGGGATGGCTCACTGGAACGCTACAAGGTCCGCTTGGTCATCAAAGGGTACTTTCAAATTGAGGGCGTCCAATACACTGACAATGTTTCCCCTGTCGGCCGCATGACCTCAGCTCAAGATCTGTTTGGTGTAGTGGCTGAGCATGACTGGGAACTACACCAGATGGACGTGAACAATGCATTCTTCCATGGCTCTGTTGATGAGGACATTTACGTGGCTCAGCCACCAGGCTTTGAGGACGGTGACAAGGTCTGGCGCTTGCGCAAGTCCTTGGACGGCCTCAAGCAGTCTCCGCGGTGTTGGTACCGGGAGATCACCGGCAATTTATGTTGTGATTTGTGACGTTCTTGTACAGTCTATTGTGACCACTCGGCCGTGTCCTGATCCCTGAGGCGGGCCCTGGTGACACCTGTGCGACGACTGGTGGCAGACTACCAGCATGGAGCTGGCCGACTACCGTTCCAGAGCCCAGGTCACTGCCGGGACTTCTTGCTGTTTTTTCTACAGGTTGCAGGAGTTTTTTGGCGGACTGGCCATGAGCCCGATTTGCATGTTCTTGCCGTTGCGTGCACGACTTGTGACTGTCGTCACCGTCTGATCAGGCATTGACGCCTGGTCAACGGGAGTATTGCTAGGAAGCTTCTTTGCATCTTGTCATGGTATCAGAGTAGTGAGAAAGTTCTCACTGAGCTGCGCAGCAGAGAAGCAGTAGTGAGAGTCACCGCTGTAGTACATCCACTGGGGCCTGTCGGAGACAGCCGATCGCCGTCAACGCAGCCCACACCCATCACGTGAGACCGTAGCAGCGGCGGTGCCATCGTGCCAAAAGCAGCACAACAGCAGAGCAGCAGCAGCAGCAGAGTAGTAGAGTAGCAGCAGCAGAAACGAGAGCAGCAACGCCGTAGCAGCAGCTACGGCAACACATGGTGGCTGTAGCAAGTGCAGCCAATGTCCGCAGCCGGAGCGGCGACCGCGGCGACAGCAACGCAGCGGCAGCAACACAATGGCAGCAGCGCATCGGCAGCAGTAGCGGCAGTAGCAAAGCAGCAGCAGCGGTGGCAGCAGCAGCATAGCAGCAGTAACGACAGCCGCGGCGGCAGTAGTAGAGCAGCAGCAGCTACAACAACAGTAGCGCAGCAGCGATAGCAGCGGCATTGAGCGCCGGCGGTAGCGAGCAGCAGCAAGCAGCAGCTGCCGCGGCATTGCGCAGTTGCTACTGCCGCTGCTCTGCACGCAGCCACACAGCTGCTGCTAGAGCTGATAGCACAGCTACAGCAGCAACTGAGCGGAAGCTGTTGCGCAGCTTCCGCATAGCCGCCGCGGAGGGGCTGCACACTCGCGCAGAATTGCGAGAGAAAAGAAAAGGAGGAAGGATTCGAGCTGACGTCAGCAATTCTTCTTGCTGACGTTATCAAATCGTGCTGACGTTAGCAACCACCTGCTGACGTCAGCACCATACTTAGCAAAATTTCTGGCCGGACATTTTAACATTGCCAGTGTCTCAACTCCTCGAGAAACGCTGACGCTATTGAAATCTGACAAACCTGACCTGTCGACTCATACTGAGAGGCGACATGAACTCGTCTGACAACAAGGGGGAGGAGACAGGTGATCCCTCCTCTTCTTGTGGGGTCCTGAGCTCACGCTTGCAGGCCATTCAGGACCTGCGGAGCGAGCAGGATGAGATGCGTCGCCTAGAGCGGGAGCAGACTGATGCCATCCGCACCTTGACTGAGCTTCTGCGTGCCCAATCCACGGTCCCACGGCAGGTTTCCGAGGGAGCTGCTGGCGTTGCAGTCTCTACACAGCAGCCGGCTCAGGCACCTGTGACAGGAGGTAGACATGACCCACCACCTCCTGACCTCCTGGATGATGATCCATTCATGCCAGGCATCACAGGTGACTCCTCGGATCATGAGATCTCAAGTGACTCCCCGGATCATGAGATTCGAGTTCTTGAGGACCGCCTCCGTCAGCTGTAGACGAGCACCAGATCTCCTCAGTTTCCTTCGATACGATCGTCAACCGACTATCCCGGTGACTATCCCCTTCCAAGAGTCTTCCCCATTTCTCGTCCTCCTCAGCCTACGGTTGCTCTCCCCACGGAGCGGCAACCCAAGGATTTTGAGACACCACCTCCACGGTACATCAGTGAGGAAGGCTTTGACTGCTCGGAGTTCCTCTTTCAGGTTTGGGCTACTTCAGAGGGAGTGTGGTCCTACTACCACATCCCGTATCAGCCTACAGATCCAGCACAGGTGCTGACAGCAGTCAGGGCGATGCGCGGACTCCTCTATGCCATGCCACACGAGACCAATGTCGATTTCCGCCCCTTCCTTGGCGAGCCGGGCACAGGCACCAGCGCCGATCCACGCGGAGGTTGGGATCTGGCCTTATCCCTGCTCGCGGCAGAGATGCACGCCACTCGTGTAGCACACATTCGTGCCTTCCACTCTCTTTGTCAGGGGCCTGCAGAACCTGCAGCCGATTACTGGCGACACGCCATGCACATCTACACGCGCCTTGGGACCTCAGGAGGCACACAACTGTGGGCGCTCCGTACGATGATGCTCGGAGTTTGCCTTGAGTACACTGACATCGTCACACGATACAGCGAAGCTGTCCTTGAGCCCTTTTCAGCCACTCTGCAGCTTCTCCCCTGGGTGCATCAGCTCTTCCTCCAGGTGACTTCAGCCCGTGAGGCAGCAGGAGACTTCTCTTGCTGCAGCAGTCGTCGCATCACCCCCATCTTCCCTCCTGCAGTCTCCTTCTTCATCCTCCATCATGTCCTCATCTTCCTCCTCCTCTTCAACCCCGCCTACACCCACTTAGACACAGGGTGTTGTAGCAGCAGCTCAGGGGAAGAAGAGGAGGGGAGGCGTGGATTAGGTCACCAGCAGTTATCATCCAGTGGCAGCAGTGGACGTTCTGTTCACTGCTACAACTATGGAGGCGCCCATCGCTACACCAAGTGCCAGCAGCCGCTCGACTGGGCGCAGATTACTCGTGGGATCCAGGCTGCACACGCCCTCCGTTCCATGTCCAGCACGTCATCCTCGCCATCCGCCGGATGCGCGGCGGCCACGACTTCAGCTGCTCCCGCTTCCTCACCGGCAAGTAGCAGATATCCGGACCCTCGGGACTTCACCATCGCTGAGCTCCGACACCTTCTGGCGCTCCGCTTTCAGGGAGGTGCGAGTGTGTTGTCATCGTCGGGTGGTCCAGAGACTGTCCGTCCGTCCGTTCCTGTGGGTCATGGCGACGCATGTGGGTGAACACAGTCAGCATGTGATGATGATGGGCCTGACTGCACCGATTGGGTTCACGAGTCTCATCTTTGTGCCCTGCGTCGTTCCTCCCCACTGACGGCGCATCGTCCCTCTGATGCTGAGTGTTCCATTGCCCGTTGTACAGTGACGTCCACCAATCGTGACTCCGGTGGCACTTGGATCATCGATTATGGTGCCACTCATCACATGACGTGCCGTCGTAGTGATTTTTTTGTTCTCGGTCCTGTCACGTCTGTCCGTTCCGTCCGTACAGGCTCTGGTCAGTCCTTGCCAGTCCATGGTGTTGGGGTTGTATGTTTCGACGGTCCGTCTGGCCTCTTGTACCTTTCCGACGTGTTTTTTGTGCATGATCTTGAGCTCAGCCTGCTTTCTGTGCGTGTGTGCACACTCATGGATCTCTCTGTGGAGCATACCGCAGACTCAGCGAATGTGACTGCTAATGACACTCGCAGTGTTGTCCTTCATGCCTCAATCGTAAATGATCTGTGTCGCGTCTCTCGGACCTCCTCCCCTTGCTCCCCTTCCTCCTCCGGTCGGGTCTTTGTCACTGGTGTTCTATCTCCGGAACACCAGCGGTTGCTTCATCGCTGTTTGTGTCACGTACGCTCCGATACTGTGTCGAAGCTCATTCGGACACAACCAGCTCTCAGTCTTGACGCGGCTTCTTTCGAGAAGCCGCCCAAGACCGACTGTCTTTTTTGCGCTCAGACGAAGATGCACCGATGCACCTACCCTGACTCTCGTTCCTGAGCGCTTTGGCCTCTCGAACTAGTTCACTCAGACCTTCTCGGTCCTCTTCCGGTCAAGTCCCTATCTGATCGGGGCCGGTATGTTTTGACTCTGACTGATGACTTTACCCGGATGCAATGCATCAGAAGGGCGACGCCGCCCTTGCGGTTTGACTTTTGCTAGTGATGGCTGAGCGTCAGACCCATCACACGCTACATACTTTCCGCTCGGATCGCGGCGGTGAGTTCCTTGGCAAGATGGATGGGTTCTTTGCTGAGCACGGGATTTTTCACCAGGTCTCCGCTCCTGCTACCCCTCAGTAGAATGGTTTTTCTGAGCGCTGGAACCGCACCATGGAGGTTGCGGTCCGCGCTATGTGGTCTGAGTGCGGTCACCCTGAGTCCTTTGTCTTTGAGGGTTTCTCCTACATGACTTGGGTCTGGAACCGACTCCCGCACGATCCGCTTCCAGACCACATTACACCGTATGAGCTATGGTTTGGATACCGTACTGACCTTCGTCTCGTCGCATTTGGGGATCCCTGGCCTCCGTGTGGTACACCGAGGACAAGCAGGGATCCAAGGTCTCACATCGGGCCCGCTTGTGTGCCTTTGTAGGCATTTCCCCGCGGTCGAAGTCCTGGCGCTTCTGGGACCCTACTCGTCGTCACATCATTGAGTCACGCAACGCGCTTTTCTTTAGTCTCTCACCTACCGTGGCTTGACTTCGATCACGACACTCTCCGCCACACATGTTCCTACTTGTGAGGGTTCTCGGCGGATGGGGGATACTTCTACGCCAGCAAGCACCTCTCACCAAGCTGATGTGTCCGTTCAAGCCCCCTTCACCTCTTGGTCTCCGGCCCTTGATGACCCGACAATCATCGCCGTCGGTCCAGAGACCTCGCCCGTACAGCCTGTTTCACGCCCCACAGGTGCCCCTTCTTCTGTTCCCGCGCCTACTTCTGCGCCTGTACCCGCGTCTGCTGGCACTCCTATTTCTGTGTCTGGTCCAGTCTCGCCTACTCCCGTATCTGCTCCTGCTGGCACTCCTGCCTCTGTGTCAGGTCCTGTCTTGCCTGCTCCTGTTGTCACACCGAGCCCCGTGTCCCCCATACACGCATCTCCTAGCACGATATTACCTGCCTTGTCTCAGTCTCCACCAGCTGTGGTCGTGCCTGTCCCTGAGCCTGAGGTGGGCTCCTCGAGCTGTGGTTACTCCCGTGAGCCCGGTGGGCGTCTTCGACCAGTGGATTCCTGCGCTCAGAGAGCGTGGGGTCCCGCACCCAGGCGCCCCTCTCGTAGCATTGCGAGTGGTGACCCCGACAGAAAGGCCCTAGGCTTGAGTGTCTGCACTAAGCTCACAAAGGTACATCCAGGGTGCCCCATAGGGCACGATCTCGTCACTCGCGTGTTCCATATCGCTTGTGATGCATTAGGTGATCTTGTGTTCATCAGGCCTAGCACCGAGGCGTGTGCCCTTGCCACGCATAGCTCTCCCTTTATGGCGCCCGACCCAGGCACCCTGAGGGAAGCTCTCTCGTTACAGGATGCTGACGCTTGGCGCGCTACCTGTGAGGATGAGCTTCGCGCTATCCGAGAGCATAGAGTCTACAAGCTTGTTCACCTTCCGCCTGGGAGGAAGGCTATTCAGGTCAAGTGGGTCTTTTGCAAGAAAGTGAAGCGGGATGGCTCACTGGAACGCTACAAGGCCCGCTTGGTCATCAAGGGGTACTTTCAAATTGAGGGCGTCCAATACACTGACAATGTTTCCCTTGTCGGCCGCATGACCTCAGCTCAAGATCTGTTCGGTGTAGTGGCTTAGCATGACTGGGAACTGCACCAAATGGACGTGAACAATGCATTCCTCCGTGTTGGCGCTTCTCGGACCCTACTCGACATTGCGTCATTGAGTCATGCGACGCGTTCTTTTTCGAGTCTCTCACCTACCGTGACCTGACTTCGATCACGGCACTTTCTGCCACCCATATTCCTACCTGTGAGGGCTCTTGGCGGATGGGGGAGACTTCTACGCCAGCGAGCACCTCTCACCAGGCTGATGTGTCCGTTCGAGCCGCCTTCACCTCTCGGTCTCCGGCCCTTGATGACCCGGCGATCATCGCCGTCGTTCCAGAGACCTCGCCCGTCCAGCCTACTTCATGCCCCATAGGCGCCCCTGCTTCTATTCCCGCGCCTTCTTCTGCGCGAGTACTTGCGTCTACTGGCACTCTTGTTTTTGTGTCTAGTCTAGTCCCGCCTACTCCCATATCTGCTCCTGCTGGCACTCCTGCCTCTGTGTCAGGTCCAGTCTTGCCTGCTCCTGCTGTCACACCCAGCCCCCTATCCCCCACACACGCATCTCCTCGCACGGCATCACCTGCATTGCCTCAGTCCCCACCAGCTGTGGTCGTGTCTGTCCCTAAGCGTGAGGTGCGCCCCTCGAGCTCCGATTACTCCCGTGAGCCCGGTGGCCGTCTTCGACCACTAGATTCCGGAGCTCAGTGAGCGTCGGGCCCCGCACCCAGGCGCCCCCTTGGCAGCATTGCGAGTGGTGATCCCGGCACAAAGGCACTAGGCCTGAAATGTCCGCACTGAGCTCACAGAGGTACATCCAGCGTGCCTCGTAGGATACGATCTCGTCACTCGCGAGTTCCATATCGCTTGTGATGCAGCAGCTGATCTTGTGGTCGTCAGGCCTTGCATCGAGGCGTGTGCCCTTGCCACGCTGAGCTCTCCCTCGATGGCGCCTGACCCGGGCACCCTGAGGGAAGCTCTCTCATGACATGATGCTGATGCTTGGCGCGGTGCCTGCGAGGATGAGCTTTGCGCTATCCGAGAGCATACAGTCTATGAGCTTGTCGACCTTTCGCCTGGGAGGAAGGCTATTCAGATCAAGTGGGTCTTTCGCAAGAAAGTGAAGCCGGATGGCTCACCGGAACGCTACAAGGCCCGCTTGGTCGTCAAGAGGTACTCTCAGATTGAGGGCGTCGATTACACTGGCACTTTTGCCCCTGTCGGCCGCATGACCTGAGCTCGAGCTCGGTTCAGTGTAGTGGCTCAGCATGACTGGGAACTGCACCAGATGGACATGAACAATGCGTTCCTCCATGGCTCTTTGGATGAGGAGATTTACGTGGCTCAGCCACCAGGTTTTGAGGACGGTGACAAGGTCTGGCGCTTGCGCAAGTCCTTGGACGGCCTCAAGCAGTCTCCACGGTGTTGGAACCGGGAGATCACCGGCAGTTTGACTCGTGCGGGATATGTACAGAGCGAGGCATATCCCACTCTCTTCATCCTACCGACACCCGAGCCGTTCACCGCCATCCTAGTCTATGTCGATGACCTTTTGATCGCGTCTCTGTCCCTGGAGGCCGTGAAGGGGGCCAAGGCTATCCTTCAGACTGCCTACAGGATCAAGGACCTCGGTCCTGCATCGGTATTTCTTGGTATGGAGATCGTGCAAGATAGCTGGCGTCGGACACTGTTGCTATATCAGGCCCGATACGCACGAGTCGTGGGAGTACGTTTTAGCGACCTCCTTGGTGTAGTACCCACCGCTTCCACACCTCTCACACATGATGGGCAGGATGCCCTGAAGGTGGATGATTCCACACAGCTGGGGGAGACAGTGGACGTGACATTGTACCTCCGTCTCATCGGATCTCTGATGTTCTCGGCCACAACCAAACGTCCTGACATCGCGTTCGCTGTCAACCTCCTCGCTGAGTTCTCGTAGGCTCCACGTGCCAGAGCCCTTCACACAGCTGTGCGAGTGGTGTGATACGTGGTCTCCACGCTGTACCTCGAACTCTGCTTTTGTCGGCAGTTTTCGATGGTCCTTGACGGCTACACTGACAGCGACTGGGCGTGGAGCCCAGATGGACGCTGCCGTACTGGCTACGTGTTCCTGCTCGATGGTACCGCTCTGTCTTGGCGTAGCGGGAAGCAGGGCTGCATTGCACGTAGCTCGTCGGAGGCAGAGTACGTCGCTTTGGGCACAGGGGCTGCTGAGGCGGTATGGCTGCATCGCCTGTTTCTTGAGATTGGTCAGTCAGTACCCGCCATTGTGCTTCGTTGCGACAACCAAAGTGCTCTCGCCATTGCGGAGAACTCCGGTGTCTTTCACGCTCACACGAAGCACATTACGGTTGAGCATCACTTTGTGCATGATCTAGTGGAGCGACACATGATCTCCGTCATGTGGGTTGGCACTGACATGCAACGTGTTGATTTCTTGACAAAGGCACTAGCTCGCGGAAAGTTCCTGGTGGCCATTCGTTTAGTTGGGCTTCGCCCCATGCCTGAGAGTGGTTGAGTGTGGGATGTGTGTCCGTGTCCCATCTGTTTTACACACACTATTGTACTTGTCCCAGTGTTGCACGTGTATGGACATGCGTACCATCGGGTCATGGGGGAGTGTTGTGATTTGTGAAGTTCTTGTACACTCTACTGTGACCACTCGCCCGTGTCCATACTCGTGCACATTCCTGAGGCGGGCCCTGGTGAAACCGGTGCGACGACTGACGGCGGACTACCAGCTTGGAGCTGGCCGACTACCGTTCCAGAGCCCCGGACATTGCCGGGACTTCCCGCTGTTTTTTCTGCAGCTTGCAGGAGTTTTTCGGCGGACTGGCCATGAGCCCGATTTGCATGTTTTTGCATTGCGTGTCCACCGTCTGATGATGGATGCATGCATGTGACCAATCGTAGCGTCCGTCTTGTGATCTTGCACGTCTAGGTTCAGACGACGTAGCATTCTGAAATGTGTGCGCAGAGTTATGGCCAAAATAGTGGCTTTGGGCCAGTTCTAGGACAACTCTTGGACCGCCACGTGCGACACCCGTTGTGCGCCGCGGCAGGTATTTATGCCATGGACCTGTCATTTGTCATTTCTCTCTGCAAATGCTATTGAAGCATTCAGACACTTTGCCTTGTGTCCCCTAACCAAACTCTTGCCGTTGCCTGCACGACTTGTGACTGTCGTCACCGTCTGATCAGGCACTGACGCCTGGTCAACGGGAGTGTTGCTAGGAAGCTTCCTTGCATCTTCTCACGCACACCGTAGTGTCGGTTTGTTCTAGAGCTATAACTGTGCGCACAGCCATCGAAACACATTATCGTCTGAATCTTGAGATGCAAAACTTTGGCATTGATCAATAGACACACAAAGTAGAACATGCAAATCAGGCTCAAGACCCACCCTCTAGCGAGTGCAGAGCACCCAAGCAAGCACCCGGGACGCCATGGCAGCTATATGGCAACTGCGGGTGGACCGAGCCACCACCCGTGTGTCCTCTGACACCAACAGGGTCCGCATCTGGCATTTGCACCAGCATGGACACGGCGAAGTGGTCAAAGTAAGTTGTACAAATAGACGGGAACAACTCACATCACAACAATGCATGATTGCATAGCTCGTGCAAACAAGCACCCGTCGACGAGTGTAAGCAGGCGTACGTCTAGAAGATAAATCAAACATGCATGATCCAAAAGGACCGGTCCAAACGTCGAGGACTAACCTAAGCATGGTGACAGGCATATAGAAACATTATGATGTTTAAGGACAGTTGCGTCGTCTGTGAACCATTGTCGTCTGTATAATGCAGACGACAATGGCTCGCGCCACAACGTTGACGCTGCCCAAGTAGTCCTCAAGATTCCTGGCATCCCAATGTGTGTGTGGGAACAAGTCTAAAGGTCGGCTTGACCAACAAAACAAGAAACCCAGAATTTGGAAAACCCAGCTGAGAGTCAACTCGACAGCCCAATGACCTGAATTAGTCGAACCACCCCACCTCCCTCAAGTCCCGCCCTCACCCTCTTTTCGCGCCCGCAAGTGACATAGAGTGACCCAGCTAAGTCACACACCACACCTGATCATGATAATCTGCAACATGTAGCTTCCAAGTTGTTTGCACGCCCAGAAATAGCCATTGTCAAAACCAACTCATAGAGACAAAAAGAATTAGCCACAGTGGAGTGACAGTCCCACACTCCCCGAACACAATGTTTCAATCTGAACTCTGAACTGCTAATGCTTACTCTCAGATAAGACCACGACGCCAAGCACTGGAGTCAGCGTATTTTCATGCTCCATGGAAAAGCAAGAGAGTGGGAAATCCATACAGCCAAGAGGTCGGCATGCCACCCAACAGAGTACGTCATGGTGTTGTCTTGCACACTTGCATGACACCAAAATGCTCGACACGTCAGCCATTTAGTGTACAAGGAACCATGTGAAGAACCTTTTGGTGCATTGGCCAGCTATTGCTTCTGCGATGCCTTAGTGCTGTAGAGCACAAGATCGTCAGCTGGCGGAGCCACCCACGGGGACAGGCAGAGCTTACGTGTTGAGAGCGAGGGAATGAGACGCGTGACCAGTGTAATGCTAATGACAAGCAGTGCTGTCGACATCCTGGTGCACTGGGACGACCACGAGACAAGACCATGGCAATGAAAATGGGTGACAGGGCCGGGGGTTTTGCGTCTCCCGTCAAATGAAGGCCAGCGAGTTGCGGTCGCTTCCCGGCTGGGGACGTCCGCGAGTTGGGGTAGGCGGACGTTGGGAGTTGAGCTCCTGCACTCGTCCCAACACAAAACGCAGAGGCCAACGTCAAGACAAGCAGCAGCATGCAACCACATAGGTATCGTGCATGAGAACAAGCGACAGCTTGTGAGAGTTGCAAAAGAAAGAGAAAGAAAGACTAAATTAGTTTCAGAAAGAGGGGGGGGGGGGGGGGGGGGGATAAAGCATGAGGGAAGCAGTTTAGAGCTTTGGCTTGTCGTCAGAGAGTGGGTCTGGGAAGGGCAGCAGGCTGTGGGGACAGACCTGCATCCATGCGGCGTCCTGAGCGGCA
This sequence comes from Penium margaritaceum, assembly GCA_023375785.1. NCBI lineage: Eukaryota > Viridiplantae > Streptophyta > Zygnematophyceae > Desmidiales > Peniaceae > Penium > Penium margaritaceum. The sequence goes on along the minus strand of SZWC01001061.1, from coordinate 147,177 downwards.
GCATCGGACGCAGCGGAGTTGAGGATGGCGGTGGGCGGCAGAGGGTGAATCATTTTGGGGAAGACGACGAGGTCTCTGCCCAACACAAGGATGGCGCCCGCGTTGTTGGCAGTGCCTGCACATGCACACGCGCATGCGGCGTGGCCATCCCACGCATGCGGCAGAGAGCAACCAGGGTACACCCATGACTGCTTGTCGTCGGGAGGCGCCATGGAGGCAAGAGTCTTCAACGACCGCGAAATAATCGCGAGCACATGCCATCATGGACACTGCTTCCCCTCTAAAACCCTCAACAGGCCCGCCCTCCCCCTCCCCCTCATCCCTTCCCACCCCACAGGTGCCAGCCGACCCCACGAACCCTGTCAGCACACACCACACTGTGTGGTGGCAGAAAACGTGACCAGGTGTGCCCTGGCACACAGACCAGAGCCATGAAGTATTTCTGCGTTGCATAAGCACACCAAAGGCTAATGATGATGGGCCAGCTAGAAAATGCACGGCATGCCAACTGCTCTCCTTGACCAACAACTCCCTATTTCCGTCCCCATCCCCCCCCCCCCCCCTTCCTTTCGCGCCCCTTCCCCTCTATTCACCTGTCCACCAACACCCTGGAACCCCCCGACAGTCTCTCCCTCTCCACTTGCCCAAGCCAAACCCACTCCAGCCCAACTCCGTCCATACACAGAGGAGCAACACAAACGCAAAAATGCACTCCAGCACAATGCAACGCAGCACAATGCAACGCAATGCGATGCAGCGCAATGCAATGCAACGCAATGCAATGCAACGCAATGCAATGCAACGCAATGCAATGCAACGCAACGCAATGCAACGCAACGCAACGCAACGCAATGCAACGCAACGCAACGCAACGCAATGCAACGCAACGCAACACAACGCAAAGCTACGCAACGCAATGCAACGCAACATATGCAAGGCAACGCAACGCAACACACTCCAGCGCAATGCAATGCAACCCAACGCAACGCAACGCAACGCAAGACGCACCGCAGTAGTTGGTGGCGGAGAAGAGCGTGATGAGGTGGCCGCCGGCAAAGCGTTCGAAGCCGTCCATGACGCACTCGTGAGCGCGGATGATGAGCTGCAGGTCGTTGTTCTGGCAGAAGTCCATCACGCGGTCGGGCTGCGATGCGTCCACACAGCAACAGCCGTGGAATTCCCATTCATGACAAACATGCCGGCATGACGGCATGCAGAGCCTCAGCTGCAAACGCTAACTGCTCCCTGCTGGACACAGCAACCAAATGGTGAACACAATACACAGTGCAACAGCCCTCCTCCACACCTCTCCGCCCCTTCTCCCTCCTCCCACCCACCTCCAGCCCGTTGCCCCCCCACCCTTCCACCCCTTTCTCCCCGCCTGCAACACCCTCCCCCCCCTCTCCACCCCCATCCCCAGGATTGCACTGTACATATTCATGCCAAGAAAAACGAGGGCAAGGACTGCATTAGACAGGCTCACAGAAAAGGGCAGAAGAAAGAAACATGAGAGAGAGGGGGGCAAGGGAGGGAGGGAGGGAGGGAGGGTGGGAGAGAGGGGGTGGAGTGAGGGAGGGAGGGAGAGAAGGAGGGAGGGGGACGGAGGGAGGGGGAGAGAGAGAGAGAGAGAGAGAGAGAGAGAGACGGACGGACGGATGGACGGACGGACAGACAGAGACAGACAGACAGACAGATAGAGAGGAGAGAGAGTGCAGACAGAAGGCAGCAAGCACAGCCAAACAAAGCCGGACAAGGTGAAGCAAGAAAAAGCAAAC
>SZWC01001061.1:91680-112205 GCA_023375785.1 Penium margaritaceum | reverse complement strand
TCTCCTTGCTCCACGCCTAGCAAACAACGAGCCTCAGTTGTATCCTTTCCTGACGCAGGAGTCAGCCGGTGGCCGTAAGCGCTCGAGTATTATGGGCCACTTGCGCAACGCTCTAGGGTTGCTCTTGCTTGCGCTCCCAGTTTGGCAGCGCGAGGTCGGCGAAAGTCAAACCGGCGAAGCATAGGGCAGGAGCGGACACGGAAAGCTATGCGAAGATGCTGACGAGGACTCCCCCTGGTGTCAGCCAGCAGGATTCAAATGAGTCCACGGCTCCATGACTGACGCTCGTGAACACCTCAACTCAAGCGGAGCCCAACTGGCGTTCAGCAGTTGGCCAACACACCCTGCCCTAGTTGAGAGCCTGCTGACAGACCAGTCGCGCGGACCACCAGGCAGCAGCAGGACGTCACAGCTGGCAAGCTGCAGAAAGGCAACTTCAAAGAGGTGGCAGGACTAGGCAATGGACCGAACTCGGACGAGCTCTTTTCATGGAGTAAACTGTCTTTCTGTGGGCGTGGCGAGGCTGTGGGGGGTCCTTGGGGGTTTCACGGGTGGGGACCCCGCGCCGGCCACATGTTGCATGGCGTCGCTGCTGCCGGTGGTGACCAGTCACAGAGGATAGATGAAGTCATCGTTTCGTCATAGGTTTATCCTACCATGGAGTTTCCCATGTCCTTGTTCCATGTCCTCGTCCCATGTCCTGATGTCAAGGATCAGGAATGATTCTCCTTGCCTTTGGAGTTGCAATCCATGGCCATGGGTGGCCATGGACTCCGCCCGCCAACCAAACGAAGCCCTATGGCTGGCGGGTGTGGCAGGCGGACCGATCGTCTTGACTCGCGTGCAGCGTGATCTCTATCGAGTTGACGGCTTTAGCAATTAGATAAAAATCGTAGCTGCGGCATCTTGGCTTGCGGAATTTGCAGTGGAGACGAACACACTAGCCGAAACGGAGTTCGAGGTACTGGTTGAAACGATTAAAATGAAAATGTTTCTAAAGACATTCCGTTCAAAACACCGTCACTTACCGTCCCACATGCGTCCTCAGCTGCTTTTCCCTCGGTGACGTCCATTTCTACAAGAGGCTGCGATCCGTTGGGCACATGCCCAGCTCTCCCAAAAGCGAGGTTAGGACCTCGGTTCACTCTGCTCGACTTGTGATGAGTTCGTGAGCAAGTGAACTGCAGCAAATACTAAAGTACCCTGAAAGTGTGGTGTGCTGTTCAACAACAAGCCACACCTGACTAATTAAGATACATGTTACACCTTACCGAGCGTAGATGGTGAACCCGTAGAATTTGCGAGGAAAAACACGATTTGGAATTTGGGACACTTGAGCAAGTTGTAATAAGTGGTAAGTGTACTTCGATGACAAGTGTCAGAATGATTGAACATTTATATACAAGTGTCGAGATACGAATGAGATAAAGTCGGGGTCGTTGAGTTGATCGTCGAGCAACGCGTTCGGAGTCGTGTAATGAGTGGTTGGACTCAAGAAGGTCCGCTGAGAAGCCAGGGGTCTTTGAGAATCGACGGTGAATATGTGAGATGCATCTTTGCAAATCCAGGTTCATCTTGGTGCGTCAAGAAGTCGATCGAAAGTTCTTCACACTTCTGATCATAGGTTCGCAAAGGTGGTCCAAGCTGTCAGGAATATCCAATGAGAGTGGGGTGGTTGGCCAGTTTGCCCTCGACTGAGAGCGGAGTGAATATCGCGGTTTTTGCGACACAATGGGTTGTTTTTGTAATAGAAATGTCCACTCGGAAAGATGAGGGACTCGTGTACGTCTCGTAGGTAACAAATCCCCCCCCTTTCAGCGGCGACGTCCTAGCGCGCGTATAGATGTGGCCCAGAGACAGCGGTAGCAGGTGTCGATGAGATGATCGACGTCTCGGACGTTGTCATAGGGTTCCCAACTATTGTGCCTGGCATCGTAGTCGTGCCACTTGACAAGAAACTCATCTGTCTTGCCTCGTCGTCAGTAACCGAGGATGTCCTCAATGACGTACTTCGTGTTTTCGTCCACTTGGATGGGAGGATGGACATCCCTGTCAAGGAACTTCTCCCTGGGGTCTCTGTAATGCTTGAATCTGCTAACATGGAACATTGGATGAACTTGCATAGTGTCGAGGAGTTTGAGTAGCACAACCACATGGGATTGCATGCGCTCGATCTCAAACAGTCCCAACCATCAGGGTTTGACCTTCAAATAGTTCGATCCGCAGAGCTTGATGTTTGTCGAGCCGAGGAGGATTTTGTCGCAAACAACGATGATGTCGTCGCTGCGATGTCGGTTGGCTGCTCGCTTCATCGCTTCCTGTGTCTTTGCGAGAGTTCACTGTGTTTCTTCCCATATGGCGTTGAACTCTCGGCGTTGAATGTCGACCGCGGGGATGTTGCAGCGATTTTGTAGTCCGGCTAGTGTGGCGTTAAGTCTGTCATACGCCACTTCAAATGGAGTTTTGCCTGTTGTAGTGGAAACTGCTGTGCAATTTCCGTGGTTAGATGTTTTTGTGCCCAATCTGTCCCGTAAGGTTCCCACAATGTTCGGAGAAGCTGTTCGAGCGTCTAATTTATTCGATCGGTTTGATTCGGATTTCATGATGAAACGCCGTTGAAAGCTGAATTCTGCTTCCGTGACGAGTCATTAGTTCAAGCAAAAAACGGCTAGTAAATGGACCATCGTTGTCGCTCGTGATGGTCCTCGGTACTCCGTGTAGCCGCACGATGTTGTTTACAAATAGGTATGCTTTTCCCTTGGCGATGACGGTGGTCGTTGTCGGGATGAAGTAGGACATTTTGGAAAGCCTGTCGACGACCGCGAGGATTGCGTCATACCCCTCGGGTAATCTTGTGCTTGGTAATCTTGTGACGAAGTCCATGGAGATGTCTGACCATGGTTCCGTCGGAATAAGAAGCGGTTGCAGAAGTCCTGGTGGCCTCGTGCGACGAGATTTTTGTTGCTGACATGTGTCGCAGATTCTGCAGACATTGGCCACGTCTGATGGCATCTTGTCCCACCAATAGTTTTTCGCCAGATTCTTCAGTCTCTTGTCCTCTCCGAAGTGTCCGCTTGGACCGGTGACGTGGCACTCTCCGAGCAGCATACGACGAAGTTCGTCGTTCGAGGGAACAAACACTTGGCGAATGAAGTGTCGTCGTCAGTAGGGTGCGTCAAACCTGAATATCGTTTCATCATATCCGCAGTGCTGGTCGTAGCCTCGTGCGAACAATCGCTCGAGGTACGGGTCTTGTTGTAGCCATAGCGTTGCCAAGTTAGCCATGAAATCTAGATGGCGACTGAGTGCTTCCGCTTGATTGATTTTGCCTCGCCTGTACTCGTTGTCGTAGTCGAACCCGGATTCACGAAACTCCATCTATCGTGTTTCACGTTGGTTGAGATTCGGCTGCGTCTTTAGATATTGGGGGGGGGTCCCTTTTTTCACACCATTTGAAAAATTTCTGCGCAGCTAACCCACGTTTGAAAACTGCATTTACGTATCAGCCAGTCATGGGAGAAGATTATTAGTAAGCCCACTTTATGGCAGGTCCCTTCTGTTCTCCCCAAACATTTTAATCGGTGCTCACTATGTCAAAAGTTAAAAGAAGGAGCACGTTTTACCCACTTTTTATGAGGTGACTTCGATACCCACTTTGGACATCCGCTCCTCACTAAACGTGACAAGCGGATGTCCAAGGCTCGTGCTCCTAGACATCGTGAATCCTGTAGAACGGGGCCCAAGTCATCCATGTCACAAGTGACATTGGCTTTTGAGGACCAATAATCTTACTTTTTGAAAAGTGCTTGTGTTCCTTCGTTTACAAATCGTTTCACCATGCCCATAAAAAACCTCCATCGGCTTTTCGATGACAATCGATGAGCTCATAATACTCATCATTGTTGAGATGTTATTCTATTTGAGAAAAAATAGACGACGCGATCTTCATTCGCCACATAGATCGAATGGTTGGGGTTTTTCATATCCCCGATGGAAACATTGGAGTTTTTCTTCGAATCTTTATAGAGCTCTCGAGACAAAAAGATGGGTGCGAGCTCGTCGCCCTAGCTTCTTTCGTTCCATATCTCGTGCAATATGAGACATGGAACTAAAGGAAAAAGCTTGCTTCGGATGTGCGAAAGACAAAAACCTGTAAGCAAAAGAAGCCTCCATTTCATGAACGTCTATCGCACTATGCATTGCACGCCGGAAGATAGGAAGCAAGATCGACAAGGTCGTTCGCATTTTTTTTGTAAAGAGTTCAATCATCTAAAGCAAAACCGTGTCAGTTTAGTCAACCAAACAGTCGCGAAAATCCTCGAGGTGTTAGATGGCACGATCATACGAACCACGACTAAGCAAGTTTACAAAGAGATAGATGTTTGTGTCATTTACATCTACAATACTTATGTACGAGTCATGTTCTTTATTGTTTCTACGGAGAAGTACTATGTTCTTGTATGTACCATATGTTTTGTCAGTAATCAACGTATGTTAAGGTTGACGAACTGCCGTCGGATAAGACAATCTAATGTCTCAAGTATTGGCAAAGAAAGGTGTCTTTCGAGCGAAGTCGCTAGAACGATAAAAACAGGACCTTGCTAAACGCTAGCTTTTGACGGTTGAAGAAAAGGGGCCAGCGATGTTGGCCTCGTTTCCGTCGTTCCGACGTGCGATACCGCGTGCAACGTGCAATATTGTTTTTTTCTCGCTTAATGTGCAAAAAAGTGAGTGGTCCACTAGTCGACCATTCTCAAGCACGGCTGTCCATGTCCGCAGGCAAACCCTAGCCGCTCAATGCAAGAACGAGCTAAACGATGCAAAATAGCCACGTTGTGGAGACGACATGGGACGAAAACTTCGAAATAAGCACCCCAGCCAAAACTAGCTGCGAAAGGCAACCATATTGTTCAATGTCTTGGCAAAAAATGGAAACATTACACTTATACTATTGTATTCGCTATCGCAACCCATATAAAGTATAAGCAAATAAAAATCGTGATGAATCCGTAGAATCCTACAACATAATGTCTATGATATCCACCGTTCCAAGAACATGCATATAATACCGGAATTCTACTCATGATTTCTCAGAAGTGGGTACTTCGGCCACGGTTACTCGGTATTCGCGTTGTGTAGATAATGCGGTGAGTAGTTAAAACAAGTGGGTAGTCTAGTCGTTTTGTGTACAGAGTGGGTATTCGGGAAGCACGAGGCTCAAAAGGTGGGTATAAGGGAATTAATCCGTTAGATATTTCAACGTGTGGTGGTCGGTGCGCACGATGCATCGACAACACTCCGAATAGAATCTCCACGTCTGGAATGTTTGTACGACTTCCAGCATCTCCTTCTCGTGTACTACGTAGTTGAGTTCTGATCCTCGTAGTTTCCGAGACATGTAGGCGACCGGTTGTTCGCCGTTGCCGTGGTCTTGCAGAAGAATCGTGCCAATGGCTGGGTCTGCTGCATTCGTAGCCATGACAAGGTCGATCGTTGGATCGGCTAATTGGAGGGTTGGCGGCGAGGTCAGAGCGTTCCACAAAGCGGTGGGCGCTTCTTGTTTGTTGTCTCCCAACCACCGCTTCTTTTCTTTTTGAGTGAGGTCAAAAAGAGGCACAGACACTCAAGCGGAATCCCGTACGAATCGCCGGTAACTATTGCAGAATCCGAGAAAAACCTAGATTTCTCGAATGTTGGTCGGCGTTGGCCAATCAGCGACTGCTGCCACATTTTTCAGATCAATGGTGATCCGTCCGCCGTTGATGATATGACCCAAAAACTTGATCGAACGATGACTGAAGTCTGGGTTTGCTCGAGAGTTGGACAGCACCGCTTCATGCATGCTTGCATTGCGAATAGTCTTGCTGTTGATGCCCTCGAGTGTGGAGATCCTGTTTTTCCCGTTCCTTGTTAATCCGTGCCTGTCGTCCAATGCCACCTGTCGTCCCTGCAGTTGTCGTCAGGGCTGTCGGTTGGGGCGGCTGGTTGATCGCCGTTGGGTCCGTGACCGGATTGGTCGCCGAAACCGTAGGGGTTGTTCCAGCTCCCGCAAAGCCTGGCACGCAAGTATTTGCGGTCACTTCTGGGTTCGCATGCATCGGCATGTATTGCTCCTCCATCGCCAAAGTCTTCGTCGAAGAGCTGATACTTCTTGTTGGTTGCGCTCGCTTGCTTCACGTCATCGTCGCAAGGTCTGCCAAGTCTTGACGTGCGATGTGCACTGACGGCTTGTGTGAGGCAGTCCTCTGGATGGGTTCAGTAGTCGGATGTCTTTCGAACACTGTTGCACTCTGATACCAAGTGTTATGCTGAACGGAGCGTAGATGGTGAACATGTAGAACTTTCAAGGCAAAACACGATTTTGGGACACTTGAGCAATTTGTAATCAGCAGTAAATGTAATCCGATGACATGTGTCGGAATGATCAAACAAATACATACAAGTGTCGAGATACTAATGAGACATAGTCGGGGTCATTGAGTTTATCATCAAGCAACGCGTGCGGAGTCGCGTCGTGAGTGGTCTGATTGGAGAAGGTCCGCCGAGGAGTCGGGGGCCTTGGAGAATGGACGGTGAAGACGCGAGATGCATCATTATAAATCCAGATTTGTCTTGGTATGTCGAGAATTCAACCAAAAGGTCGTGACACTTCGTGGGTTTGCGAAGGAGGTCAAAGCTGTCAAAAGGTTTGAGAATATCCACTAAGAGCGGGGTGGTTGGCCATTTTCCCCTTAACTGTCAGAGTGAATATTGCGGTTTTTACGACATGATGGCTGTTGGTGTAACCACAAAGATGCCCACTTGGAAAGATTAGGGACTCGTGTATGTCTGGTACGTAACACTACATGTAGGCATTATCCACAAAATTCAAATGTGTGTATGCTCTACTCGCCAATCAAAAGAATAAGATCATCTTATCCGGTGTTTGAAAAAACAAGACTCCCCTACCCATTGTCCTCATAACATTGAATCCCATCCACGACCAATACCAAAAAGGAGCATCTCGACAATGCATGCAATGTAGCATCAACATGCTGACGTCTAGAATTTATTTTAACATTCACAAAACATTCCTTTGAGGGGTTTGTAATTGTTCGATGGGGGGTTTGCGTGTGGTTTGCATGGGGGGGTCTGAGACTCCCCATGCGTTGAAAGGGAACCTGCCAGGTCCTGCTTCTTATGCCGAATGGAGCGTATATGATAAACAAGTATGAGTTGCGAGGCAGAACACGGTTTGAGAATTTCAGACACTTGAGAAACATATAATTAGCAGCAAGTGTACTTCGATGACAAGTGGTGAAATGACCAAACACATATCGACAAGTGTGGAGATAGAAATGACACATAGTCGGGGCCGTTGGGTTGATCATCAAGCAACACTCGTAGAGTCGCATCCTGAGTGGTTGGATTGAGAAGCTCTGACGAGGAACCGAAGGGCTTTGAAGATTGACAGCAAAGATGGGAGATGCATTTTTGTAAATCTCGATATATTTCAATGCATTGAGAAGTCGACCAAAAGGTCGTGACACTTCTATCGATGATTCTCGAAAGTGGTCGAAGTTGTCAAAATGTGCGAGAAGGGTTGTCAGAGGGTGATGGTTATTGGCCAAATTTCCCTCGATCTTCCAAGTTAAAGTCGGTGTCTCAACATGTGGTGGGCTATTTGTGTAATGACCAAAATGCCTACACGGAAAGATTAGGAACTCTTGTACATCTTGTATGTAACACTTCCCCCCATTTAGCCGTGATGTCCCTATGCGCGCACAGGTGTGGCCTGGTGACAACGATTATACCTGTTGAAAGGTGATAGACGTTGCGGAGGTTGTCATATGGTTCCTAGTTATCATGTTCGGCATCGTAGCTATGCCACTTGATAAGATACTCCATTATTTTTCCACGTCGTCGATGGTCGAGAATTTCCTTGATGATGTACTCTGTGTCCTCGTCCACTTGTACAAGAGGGGGAGGCACATCCCTGCCGGTGAAGTTATCGCCGGGGTCCTAGTAGTGCTTGAGTCTGCTGATGTGGAACACCGGATGAACTTGCATTGTGTCATGGAATTTGACACGCGCAACCATGGGGGCTTGCATGCGCTCGATCTCAAACGGTCCCAACCATGGGGGTTTAACCTTTGAACAGTCGAACCCGAGTCGAGTTTGATGTTTGCCGAGCTGAGGAGAACCTTCTTGCCAGCAGTGAACATGCCGTCGCTACAATGTCGGTTGGTTACTTGCTTCATCGCCGCTTGTGTTTTTGCCAGTGTATGCTGTGTTTCTACCCACATGGTGGAGAAATCGTAGCGTTGGATGTCCACCGCGGGAGTGTTACTGTGGTTGGGAAGTCCGGCTGGTGTGGTGGGAAGTTTTCCATACACCACTTTGAATGGAGTTTTATCCATTGCGATGGATATTGCCAAGTAATATGCCATTTCCGCAGTGGAGAATTCAACTATCCAATCTGTACCGCGTGGTTTGCATAGTTGTCAGAGAAGTTGTTCGAGCGTCTGATTGGTCCCCTCGGTTTGGCCGTCAGTTTGAGGGTGGAATGCCTTGGAGAGCTAGATCCGACTGCCGTAACGACTCATCAGTTCACGCCAAAAACGACAGACGAATCAACAATCTCTGTCACTGGTGATGGTTCTCGGCACGCCGTGTAGCCGTAATATGTTGTGCCGTTCCTTCGGCGGTGATGGTGGTAGTCTTCAGAATAAAGTTGGACGTTTTGGAAAACCCGTCGACAACTATGAGGACTGCGTTATATCCCTTGGATGTAACCGGTAATGTGGTGACAAATTCCATGGAGATGTTGGTCAACGGTTCAACCAGAATGGGGAGCGGCTGTAGAAGTCCGTGCGGCTGTGTGTGACAGGATTTCTGTCGTAGATACGTATCATAGGATTTCTAGAAGTTAGCCACATCCGTTTGCATCTCGTCCCACCAGTAGTATTTCTCCAGCTTCTTCAACATCTTCTCCTCTCTGAAATGTCCTCATGGCCCGACGTCATGGCACTCTTTTGGTAGCATGCGATGGAGTTCGTTGTTTGGAGGTATGACCACCTGACAAGTGAATCATCGTTGCCAATAAGGTGCATCGTACCACAACTTGGACTTGTCATGTCCGCCATGGTGATCGTAGCTATCTATGAATAATTTCTTGAGATATGGACGTTGCTGAAGTTGAAGTGTTGATGCTTCAACCATTAATTCTGGTCAATACTTGAGCGCATCTGCAGGGTTGGTTTTACTCGGCAGGTACTGAATAACGCAGTCCAACCCGGATTTGAGGAACTCCATCCATCGGGTTCGACACCATATGAGGTTCGGTTGCGTCTTCAGCTATTTTAGTCCATGATGGTAAGTATGTATGATGCATGAGCGGCATTGAAGAAATCACCGCCATGTCTTGAATGCATGTATGGTCGTTAGCATCTCCTTCTCGTGTACCGCGAAGTTGAGTTCTGGTCCACGCAACATTCGTGACATGTATGTGTCCGGTTGCTGTCCGCTGCCATGATCTTATAGGAGAACTGTACCGATGGCTCAATCACAGGCGTTTGTAGCCATGACGTAGTCGGCCATTGGATCGGCCAGTTGTAGGATTTGCGCCGAGGCTAAAGAGTTCTGCAAAACGATGAACGCTTCTTGTTTTTTGTCTCCCCACCGCCACTCATTTTCTTCTTGAGTGAGATTGGAGAGAGGCCCTAACACTCGGGCGTAATCCCATAAAAAATGCCAAAAGTTATCATGCAAGCCAAGGAAAGTTTGGATGTCTCGGACGTTGGTCGGCGTCGGCCAACCACTGCCTGCAGCCACTTGTTTTGGATCCATGGTGATCCGTCCGCTGTTGATGACGTGACCCAAAAACTCGACCAAACACCGACCAAAGTTGCACTTCAAGAATGCTCCAAAGATTTTATCTCTTTGTGAAACTTTGAGAACGTTTTAGAGAAGTGCATCTTGCTCCTCCGGGGTACAGCTATACACCAAAATGTCGTCGAGATGTACCACAATAAAATTTTCAAGGTATGGGCAGAAAATGATGTTCATCGCTGCCATGAACGTCGCCTCGACATTTGTGAGGCATGACCGTGAACTCAAAATGTCCGTAGCGTGTTCAAAATGCCGTCTTCTTGATGTTGACGTCTGCCACGTGGATCTGGTGGTAACTGCAGCATAGGTTGATTTTGTCGAACATTCGAGCTCCTAGGAGTTGGTCAAAAATTTCATCGGCTTGGGGGAGAGGGTAGCGGTTCTTGATAGTAGCGTCGTTCAACGTCTAGTAGTCCATGCACATCCACATTTTTGCCCCTCTTCTTTTTCATGGAAAATAGTGGTGTGGCGTATGGTGACGTGGACGGGCAGCTCATGGTTGCTCATCCTGTAGGATCATCAAACTGTGGGTCGGCTGCCCGGTTCTAGATCAATGTCATGGTCAATGTCGCGTTGAGGTGGTAAGGTTTTCGGGATTTTTTCAGGGAAGACGTCCGCAAAATCTCATATGATAGGCGCAAACTCCTCGGGAGTCATCACGAACATTGTCGATTTTGATGAGGCGGATGAGGCTGATGAAGCCGATGAGTCAGCTGATGCCACTTACGCTTCCTTTATTGGTTTAATGTGTACGAGCCACGCATGTGCCCCTTGTCGTATACAATGGTTGGTCAAGTTGAGCAATATCGGCTACATAGGTTGTAGATTCTTGGTCGCTACGGTTTACGTTGCTGATTCCACCTCTACTGCTTCCATTGTCCTTTTATGTCCTATGTGCAAAAGTTATCGCTTGGCTCTATTGGTTTCCACAAAGACGTCACCACTATTCCATTTCATCTGTAAATTGTGTTGGAACAAGAAATCGCGTCTGAGAATGATTTTGTGATCACTCATCGGACGCGACCTCCAAACCATTACATCCCGCAAGTCTCCCACTTGCAGTCGTAGTGGTTCTTGGAGTCTCCGTATCTATAGTCTTCCGTCGACGGTTTTTACTTCAAACAACCCTGGTTCAGTCTAGAAACCCAATTTTTAAGCCATGTCATTGTTTACATAGGTGTGAGAGCCCCCTCCCCCCATCCCATAGTGTTAGTACCGTTCTGCAAATTTTTCAACGTCGGGGTTGCGCTCATAGCAACATTGCCAATCGGGCGTCCTCGTACCCCTATTCGAACTTAATGGTCTCAGAAGCCCTATGTGGCGCCGTGGGCTGTTCATATGGGTGATTGGTTGGCACAAATTGTTCCTTTCGGACAAGAGTCGTGCCATTCACTCTTGCCCCTTGCTATTTCCCGACTGATTTTTCTCTGACATTACCCCCTTTTGGCATGTTCCCTGTTTTGGGGGTTTCGAGCAATATGCCTGATTTTTTGTAGTTGTAGCAGGTGCGCGTATCTCCCTGGTTGGTGGCATCTACTTCCATTGCAGTTGGGAGTCCCTCGACTGGATTTTTCTGTTTCCATGATGATTGCTAGGAGGTTGCTAAGGATAGGATTCCTGGATACGAGCATTGCAGTCATTGGTGTCGATCGATTTTGATCCTGCAATAATGTGTTATAAGTCGTTTTGGATTCCAAAAATGGTGAGCGATTACTGAATGTCTCATTTGAGGCCATTGTTGCAGTGAAAACAGAGTTTGTTAGGGGTGATCTCTGCACCAGTGATAATGTCGTGGGATCTCCGCATGTACTCTGCCACGCTGGATTGGTGATGGAGAAGCTAGATCTTATACCAAGCGTCAGACTTCTCGTTGAACCGTCCAAAATATGTGAGCATTACGCATAAGAATACACTCTAGACGGTTGGTGGCGTTAGCGTGTCTTGCCTTTGGGATTTGATCTGCTTCAAGGGTAGAACGCTTGCGCTTGACCATATGAGACGGGAACCATTGGCCGTCGATGAGGCCCCATCGATCTCCTGCTACTGTTGGATGGCCTTTAGGTCACACCACCAGCTTAATGTCGTGCCACGCAAAAGCGCGGCCGCGAGGTCAATGTTCATCCAATTGTCGTTGACCCCAGCAGTGGTGAAGTACAGCTCCAAGCTCGTCAGCCACATCCGAACCGTTGGTTCATTGTAATTTGTAGGATCAAACGGTTCACGTGGGGTCGGATGAATCTTGGGTTTGTTCGAGAGTTTGGTGTTTCTCCTGACGAGCACCGTTTCTCGTGCACTCACATTGCAAGAGCTTCCATCGTATTGTTGAGTTGTTGGGGCAGATGGATGTTGCTCCACTCGAGCATGCAGATACGGTTTTCCAGTCCCTTGTTGATTCGTGCCTATCGTTTAGTGCCACCTGTTGTTCCTACTACAAATGTCGAGGCTGTCAGTAGGCATGCCTGGTTTACCACCGTCTGATCTGTGACCCGATTGGTCGTCAAAGACGTCCGGGCTGACCCAGCTGCCACATAGCCTGCCATGCCAGCGCTTGCTACCGCTTCAGGGTTTGGATGCATAGGCACATTCTATTCCTCCAATTTCAAAGTCATCGCCGAAGACCCACTGTTGGCCATAGGATGTGCTCACTCGCTTCATGTGGTAGCCATGAAGTACATGAAGTCTTGACGTGCGAGATGTGCTGATGGCTTGTGCGAGGTAGTCCTTCAGATGAGTAAAGTAGTTAGATGCCTCTCGAGCACCGTTGGGGTATGATACCAAGTGTTATGCCGAATGGAGTGTAGATGGTGAAAGGGTATGATTTACGAGGCAGTACATGGTTTATGAGTTTAAACCGTGTTTTGCAGTTTATAATCAGCGGTAAGTGTACTTCAATGACAAGTGTCAAAATGAATGAACACAAGTATACAAGTGTCGAGTTACAAATGAGGCGTAGCTGGGGTTGTTGGGTTGATCGTCGAGTGATGCGTGTGGAGACACGTTGTAAGTGGTCGGATCAAGAATCAGGGATGTTCAAAGATCGATGGCAAAGATGCGTGATGCAACTTTATATGTCGCGATGCTTTGAGCAGTCCATTGAAAGGTCGTGACACTTCTGTTGTTTATTCTTGAAAGTGGTCAAAGTTGTCAGAATGTTCGAGGAGGGTCGTCGGAGGGTGAGGAAAGTTGGCTGAACTACCCTCAATCTTCGGAGTGAAAACCGAGTTCTCAACGCGTGGTGGGATTTTTGTGTAATGACAGAAATTCCAACTCAAAAAGATTAAGGACTCGTGTACATCTAGTACGTAATACCGCTACCACGAGGCCCAGTAGGAGCATGCACATAACTAGAACTCCAATACTTCGAGTTTAATGTGGGTTAGGGTTGACTGTGGTTTACATGTAAAGAATGGAAGGGTTTGCATGCGAGGAAAAAAACCAAAACGTGCATTTTTGCTCGATCTAAAAAATGGGGGTTTTCGCTCGATTGTGATTCTTGCGCAGGAGCGAGAACCGCGAGGGGGGTTGACATGTTGCACCTCGATTTGCCTCGCTTCAGCGGCATGTGCCGCTAGTCAAACATGCTGAATCTAGTGGGCACTCTGGTTTCATCTTTTTAAACTGTTCGGCAGGGAGAGTCCAAATTTTCAAGCGTCGGGTGGGGTGTTCTTAGCCTCCTCGCAGAATGGGTATAAGAGTTATTATGCCTGAATCAATATTGCAAAAAACCAGTGTTTTGCAAAGCAAAGGACTATTCAATGAATTGAGGTAATGAGATAAAATTTTGTTGGCACTATTACATCCGAGACGTTCATGAGTCCCAAAGCTCCACAAGTGGGTGTTTCTCTCATTGCAGTTATGACTTAGGGCGTGTCGGCCTCATGATTTTTGTGCCAACAAAGACATAAATGGTGCAATCTTACGAGTGCAAAATGACAAGGGTGTGATCTAAACTGTGGGGACGTAAATGGTGCGAGCATATTCTTGCTCCATCACTAAGGATACGAATGCACCAATGAAGACTTTTAAAGGGAAACTATGAATCGGGTATGAAAGGGCAAAGTTTTCCCTCAAAGAACAAAATTCCAACTGGCTCAACAACTGTCAATCATGTGCAATGATATCCAGGAAAAAAAAGAAAAGCGTGAGTGAGAATAAGAAAGATGAAAATGGAATGGAAATGCAACTGGTCAAAGTGAGTTTTGAGTCCTTTGACTTAGCCAAATCCCCACCAACACCCGGATGACACATGCACTGTCATTCCCTCAACGTTTCACATCAGAGAGTCTACATCTGTACAAACTCCACATCATTAAAAACCAAATGAAGTGGGCCTCAGTAATATAATCCTAATCATTGAATATTGTTTTTCTTCTAGAATTGGTAGGCATTTTAAGGGTGTAAGAGGTTCCTAAAAAAACAATGTGGCTTTAATTCCGGCTTGTCAATTATGTTTCAAAGCTAATCAATGTTCTTCTGATTTACTAGCATTCTCACACGAGAACTGCTGATTTTGGAACTCAAGGTAGTCACATGAGCCTGCCTCAAGGTCTACAAGCACCTCTTGCCGATCGTTATAACACACTTTACATTTGGAAGGCAATCAAAGTCAAGGTTAATATGATTCTAGAAGGTGTGCAAGCTCTTTCCACTTTTCATCTGGCACACTCGAAAGGTGCTTCTTCAACGGCCGTGGGTTGCCGAAAAATAAATGTTGCTGCCATGAGAGTGCCTCATCTCATTAATCCTTGAATGTTCTCATGATGCAGTCGTACACCCCCATACAAAGTTCAAGTGCCAGAATTTCTCTCGCATCCTTGATCTAATTGTTCAAAGATTTGGCGACATTAGAAATTCCGTGGCTGAACCTAGTCAGGGGGAAGAAACATGTCACATAGCATTCTGGTGAAACCCTTTACAAAAGGGCAGAAACCTCGATAGAAAATACACTTCAAGGGCTCGTTCAGACGTAGCAACTGAAGTGGCACGTGCCACTTTCCAGCACACTTAATAACATCCATGTTCAGCACCCTAGCCCTCCGCAAAAAATGCTCTTCCAAATGCTATGTGCAGATGCCATGTGCAGTATGCGTAAGGATGTTTTCCATGGAGTTGATGAGCCCTTTTCGATGGTCGGACATGAGCACCAGCTTGTGGGAGTCTGTATGTGGAAATTTTCTAGCAAGGCATCTAAAAATCCAACCCCATATCTTCTTGCTCTCCTTCTGTACCACGGTAAATGCTATGGGAATGGTCAGACCATTTACATCAATGATCCAACGGTTCAACACGACCTGCTCCCATGAGTTTTTTTTGTGAGCTCAATGAACATTGAGCCAAGTCTGAACTCTCAAAACCCCTCTCTGCATGCGCCAGCAGCAAAGAAAGCCCCACAAAATCTTATTCTCCCGGAATCTCCCACGAACTTCTCCCATATTGCATAGTTCCCAGCGAGATCCTCTGATTGAAACATCACGATAAGTTCAAGAAGCATACATAATACATCACAGCTACTTCTTAAATCACACCCGAATGCCTTTTCGTGCAACTTTTGCACATTCCATAATGCAACATTGATGCCTACTTCATGAA
Organism: Penium margaritaceum; assembly: GCA_023375785.1. Classification (NCBI taxonomy): domain Eukaryota; kingdom Viridiplantae; phylum Streptophyta; class Zygnematophyceae; order Desmidiales; family Peniaceae; genus Penium; species Penium margaritaceum. The sequence continues at coordinate 96,746 of SZWC01001061.1, read as the reverse complement.
AAAACATATCTAGGAGTGTCCTTTCGGTTTCAATTCTGGTCGAGTCCTCACTGTCTCATTCAACTTCCTCAAAAACCAATTCTCCTTTCTTGATGTGTGGTAGTGAAGGGTTCTTGCTTGACACATGTGCATCTTATCACTTTTTGTGATGTACCAATGACATGTGTCCTTGTCGAGGCGAGCCATGACCAAAAAAATGTATCCCTTGGCTGCTTGTTCCTTGCAATGGACTCGGTAAAAAGTGCTACTACTCTTGCATGAAAAATGAAAATGCTTGTGAGCAAATGAAAAATTGAAACATGAGACATTGAAAATGAAGTATGAAATCTGAAGAATAACTAACCTTTCAACAGATGATGTCTTCTTCAGTGCAACGTTGACGTCTTGGATCGAATCTTTGAGGTTGTCCTTTGTCTTGAAGGTGGCGTCAATATAGAGCTTTTACACCTCCGGCAATGCAAGAGGGTCAGGTTGCTTCACACACCGTGCATGTCAGCGTGAGCACCTACCACTCCAATTACCTCTTGCCACCTCTCTGCCACCTCCCTCCTTTCTTCTACTCTTGCTTCCTCCTTTTTCTCTTCCGCTTCTCATTGCCCTCCTCCTCCTTATTCTCCTCTTCCCCCTCATCTTTCTCTTCCTCATCCTCCTCCTCCTCTTCCTCCATGAGAAGATGAGAGAACAGGGTAGGGAGTGGTTAAGGGATAGATTAGGGGGTGAACTCGTAGGAGGAGGGGGAGAGGAAGATGAGGAGAGGAGTAGGAAATGATGTTGTCAATTTCAACTACATCAATGACATTAACAGTTATGAGGAGGAGGAGGAGAGGAGGACAAGAAGGAGGAGAGGGCGGGGGGGAGGGAGAAGAATGAGGTAGACTAGGAGGAGGCAAAATAGGTGGAAAAAGAGGAGGAAGAGGAGGATAACTACAACAAGTACAACTAGAAGGACAACGTGGAGGACGAGGAGGACAGGGAGAGGAAAAGGAAAGAACAGAATCGGAGGAGGTGGAGGCCGACTAGGAGGAGGAGGAGGAGGAGGAGGAGGAGGAGGAGGAGGAATATGAGGAGGAGGAGAAGGAGGAACAAGATGAATAGGACTTAGAGGACGATGAAAAACAAGGAGGAGAAGGGGGTCATGGAGTAGAGGAGGAGGAGGGGAGGAGGAGAAGAGGAGGAGGAGGAGAGGAGGATGATGATGAGGAGGAAGAGGATAATGAGGTGGATTAGGAGGAGGAGGGGAAGGAGAAGGAAGAGAAGATAAACTACAAGGAGGAAAAAAAGGAAGAGGAGATGTTACATTTGGAGGAGGTGGAGGTGGACTAGGAGGAGTATGAGGAGAATGAGGAAGAAGACGACGGTGAGGATGAGGAGGGCGATGAAAAACAAGGAGGAGAAGGGGGTGGTGGAGTATAGGAGAAGGAGGAGGAGAGGAGCAGGAGGAGTGGAGGATGATGAGGAGGAGGAAGAGGATAATGAGGCAGATTAGGAGGAGGAGGAGGAGGTGAACTAGGAGGATAAGGAGGATGAACAGGAGGCCAACTAAAAGGAGGACAACGAGGAGGAAAATATGTGCTATGCAGAAGCCGCGCATAAAAAAAATTGGAAAATAGAGGATCAGCATGTTCCTACCCTTCTGAGATTAGCATTACATCTATTTACATCAGCATGCACTTACTGACATTAGCAGAGTGCCTACTATCGTTATCAGTTCCTTAGCTAGATTTTTTCCAAGATGTCATTTTTGCCAGCATTTCAACTCTCCAAAAAACACTGTTGTTTCTCTGTTCCAACAAATTTTGCGCTCTGGCTAATACTCAGCGGTGCACATGGCTCTAGGTGTGGACAAGGGAAAGGTGCTGGCAGTTCCTACCTGATCCTCCTCATGAGGTGTGCCGAGTCCACACGCAGGCAATCAACGATCTCCATGGAACACAGGAAAAGATATGGAGATAGTAGTACGCACAGAGCGACACGCTTCAAGAGATTCTTCAGCTCTCTCTCTCTCTCTCTCTCTCTCTCTCTCTCTCTTGCGAGTCGTATGGAACCCGTAGTGGCGCATCATCTGGAGCTGTCCAAGGTCTTTTTCCTGATGACTGTTCATGGATTCAGAGGTGGCAGTCTGTGGATCTCCTCTGCTGTCTTGTTGCGTTTGGTCATCCCTCATCCCCTGTAGACCTCACCGAAACAATTTCCACTGGTCTTGTGCTATCGACTACTCATGTGCCTCATGGCTTCTGGATTCTCGATTACGACGCCACTCACAACATTACCTTCTGTTGTTCCTCTTCTTCCTCACGTAGCACTGTTAGATCTGTTTCCTTCGGCCGTAGTGTGTTTTTTGCTAACATGTTCAAGGTATTGGTGTTGTTCACTTTGTTGATCCAAGTGGAAGCCTTTCTCTCAATCACGTTTTTTTATCTGCTTAACCTCGAAGTCATTCTGCTCTCTGTGAAGACACGCGATGATCGGGGCATGGAATTAATGTCTAGTTGTGGTGCTGATACTTTTTCCGTCAGTCGGATTGTTCCTTGTGATGTTCAGTGTGGTTGTCTTTTTTGTGTACCTCTGTTCCTTCCCTTTCCGCTGCATTTTCTCTTTTTGACATTGCGCTGTCGATGTCTCCCAAACACATGCATCTGCTTCATCACCGTGCGTACCACATTCACAGTGCTAACATATCTTGCATGTCACGCATGCAGCTTGCTGTTGGTCTTGACACATCCATGTTTCTCGTCTTTTGCCTCATAGGGTGCCTTTCTTGTGCCCAATACAAAATGTATTGCTCTCCCTTCTCGTCATGTGACACGGAAACATCTCATCCCTTCGAGCTTGTTCATGCTGAAATCATGGAGCCTCTGTCCCATGACTTTCTTGGTGTCCTGAGTTGTCACCTCCTGTGTCTCACTGATGGATCCTCCCATGATTGCTGGATCTTTGCTCTTTGTCTAAACAGTGCAGACACCGATGTCCCTGACTCCTGGCTTCCTCAGTCTAAGCGGGCCTACCAACGTCACCTTAAAGCCTTCCGTTCTGATCATAAAGGGGAATTTCTCAGCCCCTCATCTTGTTTTCTCGAGTCTCGTGGGGTCCACGTGGATCCCTCTGTCCTATACACTCCTTAGCATAATGACGTCTCCGAGCAGTGGAACTATACCCTCGTTGATGGTGTCCGCACAGTTTTCTCTGAGTCTAGGCAGTCTCCCTTGTTTTCATTCGAGGCCACGTCATACATGACCTTGGTGTGGAACCATGTCCGTCATGGTCCCCTTCTACATCACGTCATGCCCTTTGACAACAGGACTGGTTACCGGGCCAACCTATGTTTTACATGCATTTCGGGCTCGGAAGCTATCGTGAACGGCAAGCTGTCTTCTCGCAGTCGCCAATGCATCTTTGTTGGCATCTCTCTGTACTCTGGAGCCTGGCTCTCTTGGGATTCTTCACATCATCGTGTGGTTAAGTCCCCGATGCAATGTTCTGGTCTGTCTTTTCGCGCAATCTTTATTGTCTCACTTCCATTATTTGTCTTTGCCACGCTTTCTTGTCTTGGTTGAGGATCTGTACCACTATGATCCTCAAAGCATGTCCATCATGCGTTATCCGACTGTGGATCCCATGATTCCTTTACATCCCCGTAGTCCTCTGCATCCCCTAATCACTAGGCATCTCCTGAGTCCTCTGAGCCCTCCAAGCCCTCTGATCCACTGAATCCTCTAACTTCAAGTCATCCCAAACTGAGCCATTGGCACAACCTTCTACATTGACGTATTTTTCTGTGCCTGCGTAGTCCCTTGAGTTAGCATAGTCACCTTTCTTGAGGGCTTCCACTGAGTAATCCCCAAATTCCTCTCCATTCCAGTCATCCGCTCTCCCTGTTACAAAATTGGCGCCCCTTGTTCTCTCTTTTCTTCCTGACCCTCATATCCATGTGGGGAGGTTGCGTGCCCTGGAGTCCACCTTCGAGCTCTCTGCCACTACCTGCTGCCCAATTTCTGACTGTGATGAGACTGGTTCCTGCTCTCTTTCACCCCTTGGGTGAAAGAGAGCAAGAACCTCTTGTTAACACGCTGCTCGGTGTGGTGGCAGTGGGTTTTTGGTTCTCGGACTCGTTTTTGACTCTCGGACTCGTTTTTGACTCCTCATCTCATGCATGCTGTGCCGTGCATCCCAGCACCGCCCTCGGCTACTCTCTTGCAGCCGAGGAGTTTCATCGAGCCATTGATTTCTCCATGGCGGGCTATGTGGATTCTTGCTTTGCTGCCATTGGGTTGTCCCCTTTGACCCATGAGCTGACCAGTGTGAGAGGGGCCTATGATTTTGTGGATGCCTCCCTTTAGGAGACCTCCATCCAGGAGGAGTTGGATGCACTCAGCAAACATGATGCCTTTGAGCCTGTTAATTTTCCAGTAGGTCTGAAGTTGTTTGTCGGATTCTACGTCCGTGGGTCATGGGAGAGGGTTGGCTTTTGTCTTAACTGAGGCCGAAAAACTTCATGACCTCTTGACTTCTTCACACACACAAAACATTGTGCAGGAGACTATTGAAAAACATGGCACCGAGTCACAGAGATCCAGTACCAGCTCAAGCTCTACATGAACCTTGGACAACGATTCTAAAGCCTTGATGTGACTGGCCATGGATACCTGGTTCTTAGTGGATAAGCCCTTGCTTGCACGGTCACGTGTGGTTGTTTGCTATACGTTCATCATCTCGAGCTTGTGACAAGGCATGCACCCAGAAAAAAATTTAGGTCATGTGGTGATTTAGTGCATGCACGGGATACTCTCTGCACAGGTTTTGTGTTGTTTTTGTTTTTGGGTGCTGATCCTACTGGGGTCATGCTACCGGATTTTTCCGACAGCATCCTACACCGATGATTTGGTGGGGTCTGTCTTGACCCCCGAGTGGCGGCAAGGTTTACCTTCCACGTGATGTACGGGTGAGCTCGGTCAACAGCTTCACTTATCACCTCGTGCGCCCACTAGCAGCACTTGCACAGTCATGACAATAAAATATACGAGAGTTTTTCATGACGTGTTTCATGTTCCCTCATGTTGTCTCCCCCC
>SZWC01001061.1:63149-76399 GCA_023375785.1 Penium margaritaceum | reverse complement strand
GGGGGGAAAAGACGGACGGACGGACGGACGGACGGACGGACGGAACGACGGAAGGACGGACGGACCAACGGAGGGAGGGAGGGAGGGAGGGTTTGAGGCAGGGAGGGAGGGAGGGAGGGAGAGAGGGAGGGGGGTGGAGGAATGAAGGGATGGAGAGATGGGTGTACGGGGGAGGGGGGTGTAGGAAAACTAAGCAGTGAACTCGAGCGCAAACGAATGCCTACTTACAAGCCTGACTGACTTTGCACCAGTCAGCATTGCGCCACAGCCACGTCAGGCCGCCCGCAGTGAGCCCGGGGTCGATAGCACTGTGCGGGCGTTGCTGGCTTTGCTGGCCCTCTGCACTTGGCTTGACATAACACTGCTTGGCATTGCTTTGTTTCGGTTGGCTTGGCTTCTGCGAAACGACGTGGAAGACGAGCTGCCGGTTATGAAATGGAAACGACGGGGAGAAAGAACTTCATGCCCCTAAAAGATACTGCAATTTAGTCCCTCTAGGAAGGCTTAACCTTCATGCTCACTTCTCATAATAACCAACATATGGCAGTACTAGGATATCACAAACTTGCATCTTACATTAATATGCCCCTTGTTAGCAATCTGATGCATTGTAGTGACCTCTTCCCGCATTTACAATCAATTTTCCAACTAACCACACAATAATTCATGAATCGATCATTCACAATCAAATTAGTCCAAGCATCAACATGTTCTCATTCTATCATCTTATGTCACTATCCACCCCAAGCCCCCAAAGAAAACCACGAATCTACAACTGGAATTCAATCATTGCAACTTCATGGCCAATGTAAGAAGGTTGCACAGTTGACCTAAAGAAGATGCGAGGGGGGAAAAACAAAACTGAAAAGAAACGGGTACAAAAAATGGAAACAAAAAAACTGAAAATATGGGATAATTTACATGTAGATAACTGGCGTCGATGAAACATCATGCAACGCCAAGGTGAAATCCTACATTAATGGAGTGAACAAATGTTTATGATGAAATAGCGCAAGAAATATTCGTGAATAATGTTAACATAGCAGGAGAACCGGTTTGGCCCTTCCCGACCTCGTGACCAGCGAGGGCTAGCTGGAGGCCAGCCACCCGTTAGCCATCGGCTAGTAAAACCCGGCCGGCTAGGTAACCACCCGCTGGTTAGGAGACCGGCCGACCACCCGCCGAGTAGCCCTAGCCGCCAATCAAGTTAGGGGCTCGATCGGTGACCTAGGGGCCACCAAGCCTCGAGAGCAAGGCTGGTGGCCTTGCACCCTTGCCCTCACCCTCTCATCCTTGTCATATGAGGCAAGACGAATGAGGGGAGGGGGTGAGGGAGAGAGAGGACAAGTGACCGGCACACAGCTAGGTGCAAAATCGTCTAGCATGCCTTGCATGATAGAGCCATCGCCGCGAACACAATTGCCAAACCAAAGGAAACCGCATTACCGAAGGCAACCAACACCAAACTTAGTGGCACCAAAAACCGTGCGGAAGCCAAAATAGTGCTTGAGAAGCACGTCAATGTGTACAAGGATGACTCCCACACGACAGATGATGTGCTCGAGGAGGAACAACCAGGCGTGGACCTCGACAAAGAGCACAATGCCCACTACGATAAATGAGACAAGGATTACCATCATTCTAATCATTGTGCGGTGAACTCAAGCGGATCTCTCAAGAAGGGCAAGATTCTCAGTAGATAGTAGTAAGGGTGTTGATGGTAGAAAATGGGCCAGAAGAAGTTAGAGGAGAATTTCTTGCAAGTACAAGCATGATGAAATCATTGAAAAAGCTATTTGCAATGATCACCAGAGGCTTCTTGATTTGGCTACCGAGGTGGTGAGTTGCTTCAAGATCACCAACGACGTTGAAGGTGTAGCACCACCCAAAGGAGCAAAAGCAAAACACCCTTCGTATAATGCAGCTACGATAGGGGTGAACAATGTCCACTTGAATGTTGTTGTTGATGACAGCCTCTAAAAAGTAGGACTCCTCAAAGACTTTTCTGTGAACTACACCCTCCTATAGTGGGTAAAGTTACACAAACATGGTAAGGCTCTTAAGGCTATTGGCAATGTTGTGACGATATCATAAGTGAATTTCTCATCCACTAACTTATTGGACCAAATCGGGTAGAGCATCATAGACCTCAATCGTGATTGCAAGTTGCAACATGTGGCCGCTGTTAAGGCAAGCCACCAATGCCACAACCTTAACAAGGTGTTGTGGAGCATGACCTAGGTCTGGATGCAAAAGCAATCCCAACGACCACAAGAGTTAATGTCATAGCTAGTGGTACCAACGACTTGCTTACATTAACAACTTCTCGGGTCGTCATGAACACATCCTTTATTAACAAATTAGAGATCTTCGATAAGGGCATGAAGATAATAAACTAGCGAAAATGCATGGAGAACATCAGGTGTGTCCAGAAGGTGCCACTCAATCTGTGGGACAACCTTGACATAATGGGACTTGAGGAAAATCTCTTTAAGTATGGGTTCAAAGAGTGGAACACGCAACAACCACATCTTTGGTGGGAGGTAATGACGTGGGGAGCCTTTTGCATTATCATGCATGAAAACTTCACTCAGCGTGAGGAGGGGTAGCGTGCCATCCAAAAGATCAAGGATTTTTTTAAGCTATGTAGCTCGTTCAAGGCCAACTTTAGCAAGCTTATACACTCATGGAGGAAGCCTGAGGCGTCATCAAGGTTAATGGGACCCAAACCTTCAAGAAATCAGAGTTTTTGTTACTAGAGTGCTTACATGTTGGTCAAGCCAAAGAGAAGTTGAAGGGTAAGACCACTAAGACGACAACTAGCTAAGCTTGGACAAGTTGAAGGGCATTGTGCAACTACATTAGCAGAGTGTATTTGGTGAACCCAAAGAACTACTATTGCAAACGATCAAGTGCGCATGGACAATAGAGTCACGACATGTGCATGAACGTAGAAGGGACAAGTGGGTCACTTAGACAACGTGGCAAGGCTAAGGGAAAAAAACCTATAAATCCTCTAGCAAAAGAAATTGGTAGCCATAGAATCCCTAATAACATGCACACCAAAACAATGATTCTCTATAGATAGCTCGTGAGCCTCACAATGTACCTTTTTCACAACATGCTTTACCATAAACATATACAACTTGGCAACTTTAGGATCCACTACACTGAGTGAAAAAATGGTGGGGAAATGATGGGTGCATTGGTTGTAGGTGCGATACCATATGAAGATGATGCAACAAGTGCCCGTGGACAATGCCGTGGACAAAGCCGCTACGGCCGTAGTAATGTTCCTGCCCGTGGTTTTGTTTGGAAAAAAACCAATGCATTATGGTCGATCACTACTGGCACACTCCTCTTAGTGCCCTTAAGGGAGCAATGGCACATCTTCGAAGGAGGTACCACCATAAGGAAATCTTGATGGGAAGTTGTTTTTGGAGTCTTGTAGGCCTTTGGTTACTAGCTTCATACCTAAGACATAGGTTGCAAGTCATCCAATAACTATTGACAATGACACTCTATCCTTGCCACTAGTATACTTCTTAGAGTGCTTGTAATGTCTTGTGAGATCCCACATGACCTATGACCAACGGGTGGTAGAACAAGGAAATAATATTTGCTCCAAGGTTTCTTAGGTCTAGCGCAAAAACTTGTTCTTCGTGCAAGAGTATTACTGAAAACTCCACCAATCCATACTTGTTTAGGGTTTAAGAGCCCTACAACCAAGAATCCACATAGAATCCAACCTAGATCCATTTAGAGAAATAGTTATACTTGATAATCTCTCAAGGTGGTTGCCACAAAAGAGTGAAGGAATCTCGTTTTGGACTTTTCCTATTGCAATGGTCATAAAATACTTGGCGATTGTTTTCATTTCCATAGGCTATCACCTTAATGGATAAACCATGGCGATGCGTCTTGACCTATATTCCAATGTGGTCAAGAATAAACTCAAATACTTGCTCCAATGCGCTTGTCATTTTGGATTTTTCTCAAGGGTACCATTACATGTGCAACACAGAAGATCATGTACTCAAAGCAGTATTTTTAATGCACATGAGACATAATCAGTTTGTAGTTTTGTGCTTCATGCTAACAAACACCTTGGCAACCTTCCAAGGAGAAATGAACCAAACGTTTGTAAAGCAACTTGACTGGTTTATCTTAGTTTATCAAGAGGACATCCTAGTTTTCTCCAAATCCATGGAAGAGCATATAGAACATTTGCATGAAGTACTTGCGTTCCTTTAGGAACATAGATGGTGGGAAAAAGTGAACAAATGGAAGGTGAGATTGAATATATTTGACACATGGTCATGAAGGACGTCATCCATGTCAACCTTGGAAAGGTCTAAACTGTGGTGGGTTGGCAGGGCCAAGAAAACTTTGAGCAGATTCAATCTTTTCTCGACATTGTAAATTGCTTTCTAATGTAAATGCAAGGGTATTTAACCTTGGTAACACTGCAAACTAGGCTCACACAAAATGATGAGCATCACAATTGCACATCTGATTACAAGAATACTTTTCTCAAAGTCAAAGAGCTTCTATCCACAACAGAATTCTTAACCCTTCCAAACCCGAAAAAAACCATAGGAGGTTCAATATGATGCATCAATAATAGGACAAGGAGTGGTCCTCATGAAAAACGATCAGAATGTTGCATGTGATAGCCTAAATCTCATCCCCTTGTATGTTTTGCTTAACCGTCTAGGAAGGGAGGGTAAGGGCAAGGGTGCAGAGCCACTGGAATCGCTCAAGAAGCCTGGTGGACCCAGAATGGCAGATCGAGCCCACAACTCATTCCGCGGCTAGGGTTGTTTGGCAGGTGGCTGGTCGATCACCTAACCAGTGTTTGGCCACACAGTCAATAGGCTCCTTGGTTGTAGGAGGCCTCCGACTAGCTATCAACTAGGCAACCCTCCCTTTAGAAGGTTGGCCACCACCTAGTACTCACTAGTCGTGATGGAGGAAAGGGCAGAATGATTTCTCACACTACATTCCTCCTCACTTACTATAAACTGTCTTGGTTCATGAATAAAAACAAGGAGTATCTGGTATTAAAGAATGAGTGTTTTGAAAGAAAATGAACAATCTCTTATCACCACTTAAGACATAAACAAGTGCATGGCACATGGACCTAATCTATAGCTTGTTGGTGAGCATAGCTAACGACCTTCCCCCATAAGGCTAGAGCATCCGCAAAACGGCCATGTTGGGCGTTCCCAACCTCTTATGGTTGTTTTCCATTTATGATACACTACAAGACAACAATTCCATTTCTTCGTGTTTAAGTGGTACCTCCTTAGAAAGCAAGATAGAGGGTGAGAGATCGGCACAAAACACTGCAAAATTGCTCAACCTTGGATGTGAAGTTTTTGTGTTGTCATGTAAATAAGCATTGAAGTCGCAAATTAGCACAAATAAGGCATAAATCTTGGTAAAACTCCTATGAATTGAGAATTTCGTGCTATACATCTGTTCTTCGGATCCCTGAACAAAGGGTGGGGTTTCAAAAGGAAATGAGCACTCGAAGACTCAAAACACATCTTTGTCTCCCTAATTTGGGTCATTCTTGACAATTTCTCCTCACTTGTGCGAGGTGGAATGCTCCTCATGTGGAATGAGATTGCCAATGTACAAACTTAGAAAACGATCTTAGTGTCAGAGCACGAGATAGTTGTTACCATGTAAATTTCATGTGAAAATATGATACAATGTGAACAAATTTCACAAGAATGAATTCAATTTTTAAAACATCTAAAAAGATTCATCATCCCGGTTATTGATGAAACCAAAATAATCTGCTAACGAGCTAATATCCATCCTTAATAGGTAAAGGTTATTACAAAAGGTAGGAGTAAATCATGAAAGCCTTGGCAAGCTCACTATGGAGTGAGCTTGTCAATCTTTCAGTGAAATGATCATCATAACTCATAATGGATTGACTCAGATGACACTTTCATCCTTAAAATGTTAGTATAGCAATGAAGGTCGTGGTTGGTGAAAGCTTCAACTATAAGTATTTAAAGACTCTTTGCATTGTAAGGAAGCAGAGAAGCCACCACTATTAGACATAGCAGTGAGTTTACCTCCATTTCATTGTACTTTACCATCGTTAAAAATGAGAGGGTATTAAAGGTCAACAATATTGCCAAAATCCTCGTCATCAACATAAGAAAAAGATATAGTAAAAACACTACAAAAACAATGAGCATCAACATCAATACCATTACCAACATGAACAATGGTAGCAACATAAACGGCATAAAACTTAGCATAAGACAAGGACGTACCTAAACAAAAGTCTACAGGACAAGAAAAGAATGGGAATATAAAACTCATTTCAAACATTCACATGATGAATTACTTGTTACAAAAGGTTAGAAATAAAATCCTTACTCCATGACATGAACATACAACAGTTGTATCATTGCATGAGCAACCTAATGTTAGGTTTACACCTTCTTCGTTTCACGTGGATACTAGTTCTTATGCAAGTGATGCTCTTGACATCACTATCATGGCTATTGTCTTAGTCGTCATTCAAACTTCCACCACCACCTATGTTCCTACCCGCGTTATTACCACAACAACTTCAACAACTTCAGAGGATGCAAGAATAACCAAATGTAATTTCTTAATGACCATCCTACCAATAATTCCAGAAATTGTTTCCATGGCAACCATCGTTTTTAACTACGTATTGTAACATCATAGTTGTTTTTAATTTCATTCCCGTGGATGGATATGATCACCTTAACTTCCAATTAACTCTAATTCTTATTATGTGTACCTCAAGTAAGAAAATGAATCATGAAATGTGTTGCTGAAATCTAAAAAAAATCTTCCACTATTTATGGTCTAAATCCTGTCTAGATTTTTTGTGAGGAAAAAACACAAATATGTTGTTTCCAATTGAATGATAAACGCTTTTATTCTCCATTTTATCTTTAATTGTTAACGGTTTTTGCATATCTAACAATTTATGAAAGAAAGAGGGCATGCCAAAGCTGAATATCAAGAAGGTTACTCGGATTATTTAAATGTATGCACAAAAAGGAGATGCAATGAACATAAAATGAAAGGTAAAACACCAAATCAGCCTCATATGACTCTTGCTTTAGGTAAGAATCAAGGCAAAGAATGAAGCATGTCTATGTTTTCTTATAAATCATGAGATTTACTTGAGGTAGAATTGCCACAATTGACAAATGTATTTCTTTTAATGTCATAACTCACGATGAAATACAGGCAAAGGGTAAGGCCAATGGGTACATGCAATGTTTTTTGACACGATTGTATCATGCCATCTTGAGTAATATGATGTTTAGCATTCAAATGCCATTTCTTCTCGTTATTTCATAAAAATACAACAAGTAACACACTTCAAGGAACCACTTCATCCTTACTACTTCGAACTCCCTCCACCTTTCCCCTTCCCCTTGCTTGGAATTAACCTTTTTATCATGTAGCAAGGATGGTCACTAGCTCTTCTTGCAATCTAGAGCTTTCAATGTCTTCTGAACATTACTAGTTAAACAATTGGTGACAGTTAAACCCATCACACATGAAGGTGCCTTGTTTCTAAAATGAAGGTTTAGTGGAGTCATATCATCTTTGATGTTAGAAGAAGTTAAGATATCTCCACTCTTAAAATGTTGTTTTCCCTCATTTACATTATTGAGCCTTCCTTTCCTCTCCTATCCACCTCTTTTCCCTCACCCTGGCATCGCAATCCATCCCCCATGGAAGGATTTCCATCTTCAATGACTACAAAGTCAACAATTCAATGTACATGTTTTTCCTTTATCTTTTCACACCTGCTAATCATCCTCCTACATCTCCTCATCATACACACCCCCATACCCTCTCCCCCTCCAACTCTATCTCTACCTTTCCCTCCATTGCCTCTCCCTCCTTCCCTTTCTCCCCCTATCCCTCTGAACCTCCCCATCTCCCTTTCTCCTCCATTACCTCCCTCTTTTCCATGTCTCACCTTCCCTCCCCCTACCCGACCCCCTCCCCTTCACCCTTAGCTTCCCCCACTTACCCCATCCAATCCCCCTTCACCGTAACCTTTTGTCTCACCCTCTCCCTCACCCTCACCCTCACCCTCCATTGCTCCTTACCCTCCTCTCTCTCGTGACATTTGATGAAAATGTTAAAAAAATCACATTAAAATTTTATATCAAAATTTCCACAATACCTTCATCATTCCTCCTCTTGTTTTCTCTCTATTGCATGACGTAGATACAATGAAATGCTTCTTCCTCGTTTTTATTTAAGAACCCATTACACTTTCCACTCCACGCTTCTATCCTCTTAAAACATTGTTCAAGGATTTTTCACCTTATGTGTAAGCTACATTTCATTTCCTTACAACATGCTTTTGTTATTCATTGTGCCCATTCTTCTATAAGAAACAACCCTAAAAAAATCACGATAATGTAGATGTGCCACAATGGCTTGTGGAAGACATCTCAATAGGAAAATGGGAACAAAGGAGTTTTGGCACAACATCACATCAATTTGTCAATAAACTTAAGAAATTCTTAGATTGAAATTATCAGTGGTCTTGAAAAAATTAAAGTAAGGGTCAGAAAAGAAATGATGCTAATAAAATTAAATCACGGGAGAATTGAACAATATCCTTGAAACATGGTGGTGAGTTTTATTTGGCCCCTTGTTAAACATTGTACATTCTAATACATCGAGACCCGTCTTAAACATGGGAGTTATTAGATGTATTCTAGGAAAAAGAGTGGTCAAGGTCAATTCCGACCGCTAGCGGATGGGCAAGGTTGTTGTCCACTTATGTGAGCCACCTCACCCATGTGTACGCCGCCTCTTTCCATTGTCAATCACTTGTCTTTCCTAAATTTTCCAACTTCCACGTCTCTCCTCTACCTTGGCAACATCTTGTTTCAACATGGAATCAACCCTGTGACTCTCCTCTTATGGGTCTCCCTCCTCTCCTCCCCTACCCGTTTGTTCGCTTTTGCATCTGTTCTGGGGTTTATGCAATGGTCAGCTTGTCCCTGCCCGCTGAACCCGACTCCCTCTCTTGGTCGCGGTGAATCCACGTGTTGCCTGACGTGTTGATCCCCCCTCCCCTGCGCCTTGCTAGCTCACTCGCCCATGGTGCTTGCTCTCCCATGGCACTGAGCTGCCTTCCATCCTTCCCGTTTGCTTGTTGGTTCTTGCGAGAGGTCGCCCTCTTTAGGTGCTTGCTCCCCTCCCCCATCGACGTCTGACCCCTCTCTCCCCTTTTTCTTCCGCCCTTCCCTGCACTCCCCTCCTCCCTCGACTCCCCCTCCCTTGTCTCCTTTCTTGATTCCATCCCTCCCCTCCCCCTCTCCCTCGCGCCTCCACCTCCACCTCCACCTCCGCCTCCGCCTCCGCCTCCGCCTCCGCCTTTCTCTTTGCTTCCACCTTTGCCTCCACCTCCATCTCCACCCTTGCCTCTGCCTTCGCCTTTGCCTCCACCTCAGCCCCCACCTCCACATCCACCTCCACCTCCACCGCTGCCTCTGCCTTTGCCTCCGCCTCCACCTCCACCTCCACCTCCGCCTCCACCCTCACCTCCACCTCCACCTTTACCTCCCCCTCTCCCTTCCTCTTCTGCCAGGCTTCCCTCCACTCCCTTGAACCCCACCAACCTCACCCTTCCCTACTACTCCTTCGGCCCAACCCCTTGCCTCTTCCCCCTCTGCTCTCTCACCGTTTTCCTTCCATCCTTTTGCCACCATTCCCACCTCCCCTTCTCCCCTCTCGCTTGCATCCATCACCACCATCGCTCCTCTCCTCCCACTTACCAACATTGCCTTTGCCTCTTCGCCTCCACTTCAACTCGCTTCCTCGGCTTCCATCTCACCTCCGCTCCTTACTCATTCCTCTTCCTGAGACCTTTCTCCCTTGTCGTCTCCATCCTCTCCTCACTCCCATCTCCCCCTCACTCCTCTCCCGGAGTCCGCCCGTGCTCGGAAGCGAGCACATCAGCTCCTCCGTTGTCTCTCCATCCCACCTCCTTCTCCATCGACCCCGCCTAAGATCTTGCCTTCGTCCACCTCCTTTGTTCCCTCTCCCGTCTTGAGCAACCATTATCATCTCATCGCTCTCATACAACGCTTTTTTACACTCCTTGCTGCCTACATCCTCACCAAACCCTACGTCTCCACCCTTTCCGTTGATACCCAACACATTGTCATAGAAGATGCCTCCACGTTAGTTTAGTTCACAACTGAACTCCTTGTTCCATGACCCTATTCCTCCCTGAGCACCTTGTCGCCTCACCTCCCTCTTGTCTCTCTTGTATCTCCTTTGTGTGTATCTTGACGTGGACAAGGAGACCCTCCTTTGTGTGGGAGCTGTGTCTTATATGCCTTTGCCTCAGTGCCGCTATTTCGTTTGTCCTCATGTTGCTACATCCATCCTGTTCCAACAATAGGTCATGGTTATGTTGAATGAAGTGACAATCTGACCCACTATCTTCTGGGAACGGTGTCATCATGCGTACGCCTCTTGCATGTTCTGCTTGCATTGTGGTGCTAAAAGTATTGACAACGAGACCCATCATTTAGTGGATGCTGTGTCATCATGTGTCTCTCTCCTGCTTACCCCGCTTGCATAATGATGTTAAATGTAATGATACAAGACCCACCAAGTTGTGGGAGCTGTGTCTTCATGTGTCGCCTCATCCTTGATTTACTTACATAGTCGTGTTAAACATTATAGGTTTTAGTACATCAAGACCCATATTTGAGATGGGAGCGATTAGCTGTATTCCAGGAAAATGAGCGGTCAGGGTCAAATCCGACCAGAAGCGGATGGGCGAGGTGGCTCTCCACTTATGTGAGCCACCCTGCCCGTGTATACGCCATCTCTTGCCATTGTCAATCACTTGTCTTTCCTAAACTTTCCAACTAATGCCCCGCTCCTCTATCCTAGCAACATCTTGTCTTAATACCCCTTCATATACTTAAAAATATATGAAAATTTGACAATATGAGTAGATTTGTCTCAAATGGTTTTCTATAGTGTATGTAAACCTGAAAGATACACTTTTGAACACAAGGCATACCAAGAGATTTAATTATTCATGGTGGATCACTAAAGTAGTTTACATCACTTGATTTTTCATACTCAATAGATTACTTAGTTTAATCATAACTGATAGATTTTTCATGATGATTATGATTGATGTACATTTCAAATGTTTAAAAAGTAGAAGTCATAACCGAAGAAAAGTTTACATGTAAATATTATTCATTTTGTATTTTAATGACTCATTAATCTCAAGATACATAAAGAAATACTTTTTTCAAAATTTCAAAAATAAAACTTTACCATAAAAATATGGTGTTAAACTTCTTTAAAAACTTCAAAAAAATGTTTAATTGATTCATTTTTTGTGATGTATCTAGAATTAAATTGTTTTATCATATATAAATCGCATACTTGCCTTTTTCTTTCATGCATATCATGTTAGAGTGTCCAAGTTATTCTTAAATGATTGTTTATCACTGTAAGATGCAAGAATAAGATGAAAGTTTTGAAGAAAAATAAAAAAATTGGTTTTCATTATTCAACATCTTTTCAAGTTTTATCCAGTTTTGGTTTCTTTCAGAAATTATTCAAAAACGAGTTTAAGTTTTATCATCCTGATTAAATCTCAACCTTCCACATTTTAAAGAATAAAAATTATTTCTGTTAGCAAAATTTTCAAATATTTCATGGTTCTCAAAAATATCTATGCATTTTTTCCTTCTTTAGTTTTCACTGATTTTTCATGGAAAAATAATAAAATTCTCTGATCTTTTCCTCTCAAAATTCCAAAATAAAAATTAAAAAATGACGATGAAAATATTGATTATGATGATAATGATGATGATGATGATGATCATCAAAACAATAACAATGATTATGAGAAGCGCTAGCAAAGCCTTGAGAAACCGGGCCTAATATCTTTTCCCATTGAAAGTACACTGAACATTATTTTTTCAATAAAACAAATGTAGTGAAGACCCTTACTCAAACTTAGGATTTAGATCACTAAGTATTCTTTGTTAAATTAGTGAACACTTGGTGCTACTCATGTTAGCAGACCTAGTTTAGTCCTAGGCTTGTCTCTTGGTTTAGTTTCCTTACAAGATGTACGTCTCCTTACGCTATGCTCCTTTGGACGCCGTTGAATTTTGCTCTAGCGATTTTTCATGTGTTTCGCGTGGCTCACCAAATCATGTGGCAAGCCACGCAAGGCTTGTGGTGTGACCCAATAGGGGATCACGCCACCAAGCTGGTCTTGCTTATTTTTTGTTCTAATCTTTGCTATTGCATCTTGATCCACTCTCGCTCTCACACCTCCCCCTCGAAGCCCTGTAGAGCCCTGCCCCTCACATCCCTCGAGAGCTCCCGACCCGCTCAACGACTTAGTGTTGCACTCCCATAGTCTTAACGCGACAGTCCTTGCTCTTGGGTTTATGTCTTCTCTCATCCATTTCTCTCCCCTTCTCAATCTTCCAAGTGTGTATGACCCTGTTTAACATGAAATTTAGGTGTTGAGAGACTGTGGGCTCCGCTTCTCTCGCATACGCTTCCGCTAAAGGCCTTCGTTCCCGCCGTCTGTGGTTGCCGTCGTTGGTCGCTACTCTTGTAGCAGCTCTTGCCACCTTCGCGGCCGTTTCCTCCGTTACCCCGTGGCCCTTGCGCCGTCATCGTTGGTGTCATCTATCGTTGTGTGCACCGTCCGTTGTTCAAATGGTTATGGCCCATCTCTCTCCTCTTCCCGCTAGGTATGCCCCTGTCGGAGCCTCCTTGTCATTCCACCTCTCTCCCCTCTCCTTGCTCCCGTTTTCCCCTTCTTGCTTTCCACTTCCTTCTTTCTCCATTTTTGTTCTTCTCTCTTATTCCCTCACCATCCTCTTTTCTCTTACAGGTTTGTTCTTTTCCTTTGCCTTCTTTGAATTTGGCCCGACCTCGGCCCCCTTACACCGTGTGACCACCAAGTGCTCATTCTTGGTCTCTAGTCACCCGGCTCCCTAGCCCTGGCCTACAGCTTGGCCTCAGCCTGTAGTGCATGGCATCCCCCGTCCTTGGCTCTCTCCTCTAGTCTCTAGGTACTAGGTTCTAGGTTCTAGATTTCTAGCATCCTAGATCTAGCATCTAGACTCTTGACTATGGACTTTGGACTAAGAACTCTGGACCCCTGGCCCTTGCCATTCTATGTGTGGCCCTTGGTCGACCCC
>SZWC01001061.1:19005-57299 GCA_023375785.1 Penium margaritaceum | reverse complement strand
CTCTCTCTCTTTCTCTCTCTCTCTCTCTCTCTCTCTCTCTCTCCCCTTGTCCCTCTTCTTCTTGCACCCCCCTTTCCCTAACTCGTGTGGGCTCTCCCCTTCCTTTCTCCTTTCCTTTCCTCTCCACCTATACCTCCCACCGTTTCCCTCCCTTTCTCCCTCTCCCTCCCTCTCACTCTCTTTCTCTTTCCCCCTCTCCACACTCTCTTCCTCCTCTCTTTATCCTATGTTTCTCTCATCTCCCTCCTCTCCGCTCTCCACCCCTTCTCTCTGCTCTTCTACGTGTCCTCTCCCATTCCCTCCCCTTGTCGTTGCGTTGCTCTTCCTCCCACCTTTCCCCACCTCCCTTCCCTCTCTTGTTCTCTCTTTCTTTTTATTCCCCTCTCTCTCTCTATCTCTTTCCTTGTCTCCTTGATTTCTTCCCAATCTCCCCCCTTCCTTTCTTCCATATCGTTTTTCTTACCCCTCACGCTTGCTCCCTTGTACTACCTCTTCCCCACTTTCCTTGTCTTCTATTGCTCTTTCTACATTCCTTCCCTCCCCTTACTACCTCTCTTCCCCTCTCGCCCTCCTTTCCCCACCTTTTGCCCCTTTCCCTACCCCTTCCCTCGTGTTCCCCTCTTTCTTCCTTGCGTTGCTCTTGTTTTTGCTGATGTCATGCTCTCTTGCTTGCTCCCAGCTCAACTTCATCAACTACTTTTATGTTGGGGTCGTCCGACGGTTCGTCACTTGTCCTATTCCCTAGTACCTCTTTGTGCTCCTTCCCCCCTTTCCCCTCCCTCTTCTAATGCACTCCCTTAAATATACACCTGACACCATGTTCCACCCTTCCCTCCACTACATGCTCATTCCCCTCGTAGTCGTGTGTTTAGTGTCTCCTACCCCTCGCTCTACGGCAAGTAGCGTCATGGAGGATCTCAACCTCTCTTGCTCCCTCGCTATTGTAGTTGCAGCTTGTATGACCCGCGAGCAGAAGCCCCCTCAGTATGTCTCCTCCTGTGTCTCGAGCCCTCCGACCTCCATTGATTCTAGCATTGTCTACTACTCACTCATCCACTCCCCTAATTCTGCCACAGCAGACGCTATCAGTGTGGCTCTCAAGGCGCTTCGTGCCCCTAGTTTGTTGTCCAATAGCCACCCACCCCTCGCTTGAGCTCCTCACTTCCCCTTCATAGCGGCCATCCTTGACTCCCTTGCTATAAGTCCCGCCAACGTGCCCCTTGGCATTCCCCCTATCTGCCTTGTCAACACTGTCGACCCTGACGTGCATGGCACAGGCGCCTCTGGTGACCGTCTACTCGTTGCTGTGGCCCCCGATGGTGTCATCGCTGCGGATGGTGATGTTGTCCCTAGTTTTGTCATCGCTGGTGGTGATTGTGGCGATCCCAATGGTGCCGTCACCCCCAACAATGTTGTCCCTGCCGGTGGTACCTCGCTTCTGGTGGTGCCGTGGCCTTGGCTGGTACTTTAGCCTTCGCCCGTGCTGTTGCCCTTGGCGGTGATGCTCTTGGCGGCGCCATCGCTCCCAGTGGTGTCGTTGCCCCATGCCAGAGTCGTCCCCCCCCCCATTGGTGCCATTGCTCCTGCCGGTGTCGTCGTTGTCAGCAACCCTCTCCTTGCTGGTGGTGTTGTCCCGCTTCTTGGTACGTTGCCCTCTGGTGGCACCGTTCCGGCCAGCAATGTCCTTCTGGTCAATGGCACCCCTCTTTGTGGAAAATTGGCTACTTTGCTCCTCTAACTGACATGCCTGTTTGTCTCTTCAAGTCCCTACAATCCCTTCTCCTATTACGGAGGATGTGCTCATTGCCCTCATTCGTCGTGTCCTATCCGAGGGTATGCTTGGCGCTTTGCCGCCCACTCGTACATCTCTGTTGTTCGATATGCTTGCTTCCCCTTCCTCTCGTCTCGCTTCTCCATATGTTCCCTCACCCACTCCTTGTCATTCTACCCTCTTCTCGCACTCAATTGCGTATTGTCTTCTCTCTTGCACTTAGCGCTTCGTGGCCTTCTATTGGGTGGTCTACGGTGTCGCAACCGATCACAAGTGCCCTTTTTGCGAGCGATTCACGTCCTTCAATTCGGTCATTGTGATCACATTGGTTTACACTGATGATGGAGCTCCCCTCCTTGTTCTTTGTGTTGGCACTGTCTGCTGTACCTCCTCTGCCAACTCCCACGCCTTGACCTCCGAACTCTATGTCCCGGATCTTTTAACTTTGGTTTTGTCTCAGACGACTCTTGATTTTTGCAGCTTTCAACCACCTACACCCTTCACCTCATCACCATCACTGATCATGCCTATGGCGTTTTCAAATGTGGTCGTCGACCCATTGGCGAGTGTCTCTATCAGGTACCTGGTTTGCAATTCGTGTGCAGGCCAGTGGCTGATACTATTTCTCTTGTCGATATTTCTCGCTTGGCTCACTCCCACCTCCTTCATTGTCGTCTTTGTCATCTTTCTTCCCCTGCTGTGTTTTCTCTCTTTCACACTCTTCCCGCCAATAGCCTATCCGTGTGTCGTTCTGAGCCCCTTACAGTGCACACTACACCTTTTTTTCGGTTGGCATGATGCATCGCCTTCCCTTTCCTTCCTCCCCCTCTCGGACCATTACTCCCCTTCAGCTCATACATGCTGCCATCCTCGGTCCTCTCTAGGATGAGTCTCTTGCTTAGCACGCCACATATGTCCTCAGCTTGACCAATGAATTCTCTTGCTTCACTGCGGTCTTCTTCCTTTTGGCAAAGAGTGATGCTACATAGACCATCCAGTTGTGGTACGCGTCCGCGTAGCAGCAGAGTTTTCACCGGTTGTTAAGCTTTTTTCTGACTGCGGTGGCAAGTTTTTTTGTGACACAGTGTCATTCTTTGCCGATGAGGGCGCGACCCATGAGCTATATACTCCCTATTATGTAAGACAGAATGGGGTTGCTAAGCGTTAGAATCGCACGCTCACTGGGGGTGTCCGTATGATGATGGCTCACGCTGGCTTCCTTGATCATGGCTACAATTGTTTCTAAGGCAACTCAGTATCATACGTGGGTTTGGAAACGGATCTTGCATGGTATTGTTGCCCCTGTACACACGCCATTTGAGCATTTCTTTGTTCAGCATGCAGACCTTAGGTAGAGCGTGGTGTGGGGCATATTGGCCACCATCTACCTTGCTCCCCTGTCTTTGTCTGGCAAGCGAGATCTGCCTCGCCGTCTTTGTCTCACCCTTGGAGTTTCCCCTCATACTTGCCCACACCAGTTCTAAGACCTAGTCACCCATCGCCTCATTCATTCCTATCACAATTAGTTCTTTGAGCAGTTAACAAATAGCGCCTACCGTGCGAATCGTCTTCACCCTCCTCCAACTTATGACACGGCCTACAGTTCCCATGGTCTTGTGGTTGCTCGCGCTCCCTCCCCTTCTTCGCCTCCCTCAGTACCTTCCTCCTTGTCTCCTCCACACCCATCCTTCTCCGCCCTTGGCCCTCTTTCTATGACACCATCCTCCGTCCCGCTACTAACCTCTCACCCCCTCCCACCATTCCATACTTCCTGAACCCTTCCGCCCCTTCCTACAACTCCTTCCTCTCCTCCTATGTCTGTCTCCCCTCCCCTCCCCCTGGTCCTTTGTCCTCTTCCCCACCTCTTGTCCTACCTCCCCCTTCTCTGCCTGCTCCCTCTCCCTCACCTCCCTCTTCCCCTTGCCCTCCTTTGCCCACCTCTTACCATCGTGGCGGTCCGCCATCTATTTCTCCCCTCCCTCTCTTACTCTCGCCTACGCCGTCTCTAGCATCCCCTTTGGCTTCCCCCCTCCCTTCCCAAGGTTCCCCCTCCTCTCATCGCGGCCCAGGCGCTCCGCTCGTCCCATGCATACTCCCCCACTTGATTTGCAGATACTGTTCGTCTTTCTATAGAGGAAATCACAGAGGACATCCCTCTCCGCGTATCCTCACCTTTTGATCTCATAGGTGATCTTGTCCTTGTAGCTATGTTGCCATCCCCTCAATCCTCGCCCTCTGCAGTTTTGCCTCTTGCTGCATCTTTTGCTCATGCCTTGACCCTTCTTCCTTTTGTTGATTTCCTCTCCTGGGAGACTATTCCTCCCTTTCTTCCTTCTCCCTCTTGGTCCCCCTCGCCAGCTGCTCTTCTCCCATCTCCATCTCTCTAGGAGGTTTCACCCCACCGACCTCTCCCTAACTTGAACTGCCTTCCCGGTGTCCCCCTTGCTCCTACTCATGGATGCACACGCATTCTGCCTGGGCCCGCCCTCCCATTCTTCCTTCCCCCCTTGCCCTCTCACCGTGAGCCTTCCCCTTCCCCTCTCGTTTCTATGTTATTGCCTCCTCATTCCATCATGGACTTTGAACCTCCGTTCTCTCCCATCTCTTCTTGCACCCGCTTTCAAACCGCTCGTGCTCATACTTGCGCCTACGTCCCTCACCACACCATCCCATTACCCCCCTCCTCGTCCCTTACCTCCCCTCCTCCTCTGGTTACTTCTTCCCTATCATTTCCCCCATCGCTGGTCCCTACATCGTCCCCTTTTTCTCCACCACAGGTCTTCTCCAAGCCTCCTTCTACTTCCTCTTCCCAACCTCCTCCCTTCTCTTCTCCCTTGTTTTGATTGCACTCTGCCATCGTCGCATTGTCACCTCTTTCTCTTGCACTCATCTCCCCTATGTGCCTCGTTGCCTCTTTGACTGCCCGTCCCCCACCTTTCCCCCCTCTCCTCCCTTCTTCCTTTCCACACTCAAACGGTTTCTACTTCACCCCTTCCATCTTTACCTCTGCCCTCCTCTGTTGTTGCGACCCCTGTGTCTTACACTTTGACGCCTTACATCTCATATCTAGACCACCCCCACGGTCACTTATTCTTTCATATGGATTTGTTCCACCCCCTTGATGCATGTAATGACTGTTAATTTGTCGATGCACCGGCGTCTGCTGCGCATGCCCTTGTGGTCACATCGGCCCCACCCATTTCATTCCCTACCACTCCCTCAGAAGATTCTGACCTCCTCATGCTTGCCCATGCTCTAGCTCGCATGGAAGTTGCTACTTGGCCCGCGACATGTGTCACAGAGCTTGCCGCTCTTGCTGAGCATGGTGTGCTCAAACTTGCTAACCTTCCTCCCAATTGTATGGTGATGAAGGCCAAGTGGGTTCTAAGCAAGGAGTTGACTGCCTCAGGTGCCCTCGACCGGTAGAAGGCTTGTCTCGAGGTATGGTTTGATATGGACACATGAAGGACATGGGTTATAATCTTAGCATTGCTCTTACAATTTTAGTGCGAGAATCACACAAAAATCAAAGCTTCTATAGATTTCTTATTTCTTGTGCAATATTAACACTGGCTTATGTGGTAAATTTGTGAATGAGGTTTTGTTCTCTACCTACATACATGAATTCAAGGTGAGCATTGTTGGTAAAGAATATTGGGTTGTATTGTTTTTTTAGTTTGGCCTCTTGTTTCACATGGATATTATTTTCATAACGGGGGTGATGTGAGTGAAAGGGTGGAAACATTTTCTAACACATTCCCATTGCATGTATAACAGTTTTCATTCTACATGATGGATTAGTTACAAAATTGATTGGATTTTTTGGACATTTTTGTTTTAGATTATGGTATACTATGAAAATTTCCTACATATAGGTATCTTTTTCCTTTCATGTCACACCCGTGCAACGTTACTTCTAGCTTAGCTAAAACAATATTCTAATGGTTCATGCTTGAGTATATAAGGATCTTGAATCCACTAGTAAAACATTATTGTATTTTTTAAGGCATTTTTTTTCAAATAATCTACTTAATTTCTTAAGTTTATATGTTTGTATTTTGCAATGGATGTATTTTCACATTGAAAACTTATCGTGATGAAAGTGGTGTTAGATCAACATCTTTGCTTCATTTGCTTTGCAAGTGAATCAGATCAGTAATTTACATTCATTGGTAGGTTTCTGTTATCATGTGCTGAGCTACGAGGTTCAATGATGGATGTGCGGGTTCTTCTTGGACGGATGATATTAAAGAAAGATGAAAATTAGAAAAATTACATTTCAGTCAAATAGTTTTTTTGTGTCATACAATGACCATGTGAGACATTTTGCTACAAAGAGTTTACATGACCTAAACATTCTTGTAAAGGGGAAATATGAGGCTAAGAGCTGAGGCCTTCACTTGCGTGCAACTTTTAGCCATGTGTTTTCCACATGTCTTGTGTTTTGCTGCATTGGTATTTATGCTAAGGCTTCTGTTTCACTTGTAACGATTGGATTTGGGATCACTCCCCCTCCTTATTAGGACGAAGGACTTAAGCCACTGAGAGCCAATTCAGCCATCTCCATTGGTTTTGGAAAGAGTAGAAAGTAAATTTCACATCGATCAGACATGGACTTGGGCAAGAAAATGTGCAAATGTGAATGTCAAAGGCTTTCGTTTTCTTTTGGTTTGATGTTGAGAATAATATACTGGTTACGAGGTTGGAATGAAGAAAATGAACATCTTAATAGCTTTTTATTCTATAAATTTTCCCAATTTTTTACAGTTTCTTTGTTGGGTATTTGAAGAGGGTTTTATTCAAATAATATCCACATACTTCGGGTTTAGAGACTAAACTCACCTGACCCCATGGTGCTAGAAATTTGATTACCTTGATTTTTTGTTTTTGATCCACAAAAGCCCCTTCTTAACTTTATCTCATCACAGTAAACCACGGGATGGACCTCAGGGCACATTGTTACATTACTATACACCGTGACCTCAGGGGTATGTGTTTCTTGAAACACATCCTATGTAATTGGTGGAGGTGCCTTCCATTGTCAGGTGCAATTTTTGAATTGCTTTCTTGTTTGTGTTTTATCGCCCTTCCCTCCCTTCCCAAATCAGGTTACATTATGTGACACCGTTTGTCACTACCGCAAACGTTGGCACCTTATCCCCCGGATGACAATAAAGGGCGGTCGAATATTTTCGCCCATCCCCCCCTCCCCGTGACTGCCGTTTTGGAGGGCGTCATTTCATTCATCAACATGTTTTATAAAACTCAAAATTTTGCATTGTGTCGGAAAATGGAAACGTCTGGACAATGACCATGTATCCGACAGGTTACCTTGGTATAGACACTCTGGATGCCGAGTATCCTGAGGTCCTTGGAAGAGAGTCCAGTGGGGGGGGATTTTCTCCCTGGAACTTCTCAAAAACCAAAAAAAAATGGTGTCCGGATGTCAAAGTTTTGAAGTCAGGTTTCATGCAACTCAGAAACACAAATACTAGGTAACGTTGGTCAAAAACCCTATTCATGGGGTAGATAGTTCTCTTGAACATCCGGAACGGGGTACCTTGTAGCTTTGCTGATTTAACTCTCGGCGACGAGTGGTGTGATATGCATACCTGGACACCTGGCGGCGATTGGCCTGTTCGTCTTGGCCCGGTTGGAGCCACAAAGCCCTGGATCCCGCCCTCGATCGTTGCTGGAAGGTCGTGCTCGACGGGCCAAGCCAGTGGCTGGCTCTCTAGAGCCACACTTAGTTTCTTTGGGAGGAGTCCCGTAGTTGACCACCTTTTCAGGTTTTAAATGCGTCGAACGGTGGAGGACGGAGAAAGGCCTCATACCCCGAGCTCGAACGTGTGTCAGCGCTTCAGGTGCCGGACACCTGAAAAGAATTCCGAAACAGCGAAACCAGACAGGAGGCAGGAGGAGCTAGCAAGAGCAGCCCCAGAACGCTGACGGCCTAAACTTGAAAGCTGCCGTGTGCCACGGCAGCAGGCTCGCTAACCGAGCTGGACTATCGCCGCTCGGAAGGCACTCGAGCCGAAGACTGATCTCCCACGTCAACGACGCCGTGCGATCTTCGCTTTTAGAAGCGAGTTTGCTTTCTTCATCCGAACCGCACAATCGGATTTTTTCGCAGATTGAGATTACAGTATTCTATTCAGTACGATCGTGATCGTGTGGGCTATTATGCGATTTACTCTAAACGACTTCGGCAGATAAGCCATGTTCCCTACCGTCAGGCAGCTCTCATCTGCTCCCTCTGTCTGTTCAGCACCCTCGCCCGGCTGCCGCGACACAAACTGTTCTTGCCGACCTCACTCGCTCATCGGAGGCCAGAAGAAAGTTCGATTACACTTTTCGGGGCTGCTCGTCCGGAAAGCGCCTCAGTGTGCCGCGCCTTCGCCTAGTTCATTCACACTAGAGCAGACGCTAGCGTTTTCGGATGCAAGCAGCAGCTAGCGTCTTCGCCTAGTTCAGCCTGACTCCGGTCTCCACTCCCCCTGCGTCAAGTTTCTGCACTCGCGTCGACAACCTTGCAGCACCACTCGCCAAGACGGCCGGGATGGACACGGCCGCCGGTTTATCCCGCAAGTCCGCCCTTCCGACGTCCCCGAAACTGCAACCCGATCAAGTGAACCATCACGGGCACTCCCACCCCGGCAGTTTCAACGAACTCACGGACCCAGACCTTCAAGTCGACGCCAGCGGCCACCATGTTCAAGGGCAAGACTCCCAACGACAGGAGCAGCCGGCCGAGTGGGCGAAGCTCCCTCGCTGCGGCTCCCGACAACGCCCTGGTACAGCAGCAGCAGCACCAGATGCAAGCGTAGGGGAGTTTCCAGCTGGAGACGCAACAGCAGCAGGTGCAGGTAACCAGCCAGGCAGCTCTTCAGCATCCCCTCCCGAGCGGCATCCTCGCCGGAAGGGGTCCAGAGACCATCCTTCTCCTTCTTCGTCTCGCAGAGGCAGCAGAGACGGTCAACAACAGCACCACCAGCGGCCCCAAGATCGTGAAGCAGGTGGTGAAACCAGAGCGTCCAATGCATCCGGCACTGTGGGCGGGAGCAGCGGTCCTGACTCTGACGTGGACGATGAGTCAGCGCCGCCGCCGCAGAGGAGATTGTCTGCTCCTGGCAGGCGTAGCCGCGGTGGGCGCCGCAGTGCTCGACTGCACTCCAGGGAAGAGCTGGTCGACGATGGGTATGGTGGTGACGGCGGTGACCACTCTCCAGGCGGTCCTGACACCTCTGGGGAGGACAGTGGCGAGGACATTGGCATGAAAGGGAGCAACCCGGCTTGCGATTGGTCAGGAAGCAAGAGTCGTCGACAGGGAGGCAATGCTGGGGCCAGGGAGGGGGAAAAAGTTGCTGACGCAGCCACCTCCCAGGACTGGCAGAGGACGCAATCGCCCGAGGGTGGAATTGAGCACGAGGTGGAGGAAGAAGACTTTGAGCGGGAGGTCACGGTGGTGGTCCGCAGGGCCAGGGGCCCGGCCAAGCCTGCCAGCAAGAGGCGACCTGCTTCGAGGCGGAATGTGATGGGACCTGATGCAACCGCGGCAGCTGGAATGGCATCCTTGCACATCACCTGACTGACACCTGCTATGGCTAAGCGTGTCGTCATGGTGCAATGTCCGCAGATCATATGGAAGGGTAGCGGTGCCACCGTAACCATTCCGCACGTAGTGAACCCTCAGACGTTTGTCCGACTAAAGGCTCCTTGTAAGTAAGCCATGCTCTGATCAAGCAGCCATGTATGAAAGAGGGGATGCTGACGAGCTGACTGTCTGGTGAAATCTAATCAGGTGGTCAGTTTTTTTGCCTCCCTGTCTCTATCTATCTCACTCACTGTCAGGCAGACACCCTTGTGCCTGCCTGCCAATCAGCAAGATATGTATGTGTGTGCTGCAGTGACAGGGTCAGTCCCTTTTCTCGAACCCACATTGTGGTGCCAAGGCTGCATGAAGGCAGTGGATGTGTTGCCTGATTGGGCCTCATACCATGATTGGACATGTAAGTGCTCCTACTTGGGAAACCCTTGACATCAGTCCTCCTTGGGTTAGTAGCACTGAGTGGACGAAGGGAAGGACGCAAACCTCCCGTGTGACATTTGGTACACCATTTATGTCGGAAGATATCATGCAGGTTGGGGTTGGCTGACAGCGAAAGATATTGCGGACGAGAGGGGCAATTGAGCTTGATGACATCTGACTATCCATTCTGCCTGTGATCACAGAACGGAATCTGCACAGGCATGTATGCTGCAATTGTAGGAACAGGTCGTAAGCCAAAGCAATGTATGTCTGCGTCCTTGTGGGTGTGGGTTGCTGTCCCCGCATCATCATGACTGGAGACATTGCTGGTGGAATCATGCATTACAGATGTTGAAACATGAGGAGGTTGTTCTTGTGTGGGTAAAAACTCCCTATTGTATCTTGGAAAATGTGTGGAAGCTTCCTAGTTCCTATCGTCCTTGTTGAGCAATGCTGTCTTAGCAGGCTCGTGCAAGCTCAAAACATCATCAATCTAGCCAGGAGTCCGTTGCACGCTCGTAGCGCTCCTCGTTGAGCCCTCGCCGTTCTCATGCTGTATCATTATTCGTGGTGCCCATTTTTACATGTCGTCCGCTTTTTTGGCTGCCCCTCATTTCGTCATTCATTACAATGCATGTGGGATTGGGCATCTGTGTTGGTGCGTAGGCTTTGGCCTGACACTCTTTTGAGGACAGCGAGGTTACTTGGGGTGTGACACGATGCTGGTCCAGACCCGCGCACCTGGTGAGGGCTACCGGTATGACGTGGAGACCCATTGCCTCCATGTATTATTTATGATCCATGCATAGTGTGGTCGAGACCCGACACCCGGAGACATTTTCGGGGATCACGAGGACACCTTGTTTCTCCGTATCTCTTGCATGATGTTTGACACGTAGATGTGTGATTGACTTCTTGCATGGTCGAGACCCGGGCACTTGGTGGGATGAACCATTGTCACGAGGAGACCTTGTGCTATAGTATGCTTGATCGGTTCTCGCCATGATTGGTTTCCCGAGCCATCATGTCCTGCCTTTGCTCACCCATTGTGGTGTTGACGGATGTTCCTAGAACCTTCCTAACCACTTGCCGCGACACTAGGCGTCAGCGCCAGGTCAGCGTGTGAGACAAAACTGCAAGGGTCTGGGTTGGGACACGAACAGAGTGGAAACTCAAACTGAATACAATTGCAGAGAGAGATAACAAATGACAAGTCCACAGTATAAATACCTGCCGCGGCGCACGACAGGTGTCGCACGCGGCAGTGCAAGGACTGTCCTAAAACAGGCCCAAAAACACTATTTTGGCCGTAACTCTGCGTAGACAAATCAGAACGCTACGCCGTCTGAACCTAGAGATGCAGAATCTCAAGCCAGGCGCTACGACTGGTCACACACACAAGTCCGGCACCAATCGGTGGACAGGAAATACAAAACATGCAAATCGGGCTCAAGAGCCAGTCCACCGAGAAAACTCTAGCGTCTGCAGAAAAACCGCAAAGCACTCCGGCAAGCACCCAGGGCGTCGTGGCAGCTCTCTCGCAGCTGCTGGTGGATGGAGCCACCACTCGTCAGTGCACCGGTGCCAGCTGCGTCTGCATCCGGGATCATGTCGTCGCGCTCTCCTATAGCGCTGCTCTCCTTGCCGTCGCTTGTGACAGGTGGAAGCCACACACACCAACACTCCCCCTCGCTGACACAACTGTCAACATAATGATGTCTGAGCGAAGGCAAGAGATGATGGCTCAGGGAACCAATCATAGCGAGCACTGATCAAGCATACCATAGCACAGGGTCTCCTCGTGACAATGGTGCATCCCACCAAATGCCCGGGTCTCGACCATGCACGAAGTGAATCACACACCTACGTGTCAAACATCAAGCAAGAGAGACAGAGAAACAGGACTCCTTGTGACCCCGGAAACGTGTCTCCGGGTGCCCGGGTCTCGACCACATCATGCATGGATCATACATAACACATGTATGCAATGGGTCTCCACGTCACACCGGTAGAACTCAACAGGTGCACGGGTCTCGACCAGCATAACCTAGCATGGATCATACGTAACACATAGAGGCAGTGGGTCTCCACATCACACCGGTGAAACTCACCTGGTGCGCGGGTCTCGACGAGCATAACCTGGACCATAGCATCGTGCTGCACCGTAAGTAACCTCGCTGTCCTCAAAAAGATGTCAGACCAAAGTCCTCACACCAACACTCCCCCTGGGCTGCAGAGGCTGAAAGTACGAGCAAAGCTGATGGCTGCTCCCAACACAATCCGTGAGGAGGGAGCGCGGCTCCCCCATGGCCACATACCCCTGCACAGCAATAGCAAGGGTGACGACGATGCTGGTGGGATGTGTCCGCACAGAGCCTCACCCTGGAGCGGCGTCGTCGCTGTCATCGGCATCGCTGTTGTAGTCGTCACTACTGTCGTCATCTGCTGATGTGACTGGTGCAGCGCTGAGGGCCTCCTCCAACTGTATCGCCTCCCGTATGCATGCCAACTGCTGTGCTGCATGCTGCCACACGGACTGCGCTGCGTCGAGACGCGTGTGCAGTTCGTCGAGCTCTGCTGCGGCAGCCTGCCGGCCAGCTGCATCTACGGCGTGCAGGCGGTCAGTCGCGGAATGAATCTGATGGNCACGCCAATAGGCGACTCAGCTGCTGCCTGATCACCAGCTGCTGGCAGGAGGTCGTCACCACTGAGCGCGTCCGCATCCGTAGCAGCTGCACCAAAAGGGGGTGGTGCTGCGGAGTCACTGGCTGCTGCTGACACACTCGACACTCGGGTGTCAGGTGGCCAGACGTCATCATCCGTCGGTGTATCTGCCGCTGCAGCATCGTCGCTGTCATCGGGAACCCATACACCTTGCAGAAACGCCGAGCCCCTGGTGCCCAACCAATCGTCCACCTGCTGCTGTGCGTCCGCCCGTCGCCAACGTGCATCCTGTAGCGACCACTCCGCAGCCTCGAGACGGGTGTGCACATCCTCCATGCACATCTCAGCAACCTCTCGTGCAGAAGCATCTGTAGTGTACCAACGGCTGCTGGCCTCCCGGAGCTCGGTCATGAGACTCTGCACGTGTGCCTCTGCTCGAGCCACCACTGCCTCATGCTCGTCGACCGTGGAGCGTAGGCGCTCGGGTATAGGAACTGTAGCTCGGACGAGCGTAGCTATGTCATCGGCTGGAACCGCCGTGGCGTCAACGACACCGGTCAGGGTAGCGGGGTGTCGGATGTCTGCAGCTCGCTCTGCATCCTCCATGTCGCACACGCGGACGTCTGCTCTCACCGAGAGGCTATCGCATGCTCTAGCCGCGGCTACTGCAAGAACGACAGCGCACTGGGCCTCTATGTCTGCCTCCGACCCTGCGTCTGACCACTCCACGACGAACGACTGGTCCTCATCGAGGAGGTCTACCTCGTCCTGGCAGTCAATCACCTCCTCCCGCTGCCCAGCACTATCTGCCAGAACCACCTGGGTGTCTGCTGTGGGCCGAGCATGAGCATCTGTATCACCTGCTCCTACTGCTGCTGCTCCTGGCACCATGGCAGCTGTCTCCACACTAGCTAATGCAGGAGCGTGCGCATCGTCAGGCGCAGCTCCGGCATCGGCCGTCGTCACGTCATCCGCCAAAACATCAATGATCTCCAACTCCATCCCCGACTCTGACTCAGCATCAGACCAATTCTCCTCTGACGAAGAGTCTCCGTCACAACGAATGTCTCCCCCCGCTGAACTCTCCGCTAGCTGAGTCTGCTGTGTGGCGTCATCTACCTCAATCATCTTGCGCTGTAGAGCAGTCGCATCATCAATGCCGAGCTCCGCCGCGGGCGTCAGCGGACACACCATCCCCCCCACGACTGGCACCTCGGCAGGAGCTGTGGGAACTCGATAGACCAACCCGTGGACAGGAGACGAGGGGATCTCGTCACCTGAGACTCCTCCCAGAGCCACGTCTACTGCCAACGTCCCGTCAGTAGCAGTGACTGCAACTGCTGCTACTGTCACGACGTCGATGGCTGCAGACACACCCACTGCCTGGACGTCTGGCGACATCCCACTGGTCACCAATGTAGCGGAACGAACGTCTGCTCCACATGTGCCGGCTGACACCGCTACGGCTACTACTGCCTCATCCACTGGTGCTGCCCCACCTGCCTCTGTGGTCTCTGCTACATCAACTATAGTCTCCATCTCCATGTCTGCCTCCAACTGCGCGTCAGACCACTCGTCCGTCTCCGAATCCACGTCGGACCACTCGTCGGATGGCTCGTCCTCACTGAGAGTGCCCTGTCGTGAAGCACCGTCTGTCGCATCCCTCATGCACTCGCCGGTGGTCGTCGGCGGACACTCCATCCCCCCCTCGACCGTCGCACCGGTAGAAGCTGCGAAGGGGTGCCGCACCAACTTTGCGACTGGGGAGGAGGGAGTCAGCTCCGTGGTGACGTCTGCCGATGCTGCGTTTGCTGCTGCCTCCTGCACACGTCTCGCCAAACTTGCTCTCCGCCGCCTCGCGTGCCGAGTCCGAGAACGACGATGGCGAGCCGAAGAGACTACCTCAGAAGTGGAGGGGTCACTGGTCGGGATGTCTCCATCTACCTCTAGCACAGAGCGTAGGGTGTCAGATGTAGAGCTAAGGTCGGGAGGCGTGGCATCGTCAGGTGATGACACTGACAGAGGTGAGGATGGCGAGAAGGAAGAAGAGGGTGTGTGAAGCGGCATGATGGCAACAACCCGCTTAGAGATCACGTGGTCTATGAGCTGTTGCACCATGCGCTTCATACCCTGGAGCTTGGCGTACACCACCGCCATAGCTCCACTGAGGGGCGCGACTGTATGAGCTGATGTATCGGAGGCGGATGGTGGAGTAGGGCGGGACCGTAACCAGGGCGGTCGCCACCCAGCAGGGCGCTGGCGACACTGGCGCCAGCCATGGTGTCGGTCGCAGCAAAAGTAGCAGGCAAAGCCGTTGGACGCCTGAGGCGTGTGCCACGGCTGGAACTGCCACTGTGGACGTGGCATCTGCCGCGTATGCGGAGCAGGTGCCAGCCACGGCGCCGGCTGCGCTCCCTGCCACGCCAATGTGCTCATCTCTAGAGTGTGGTGTGGGTGAGTGTCTGGGACACTCGCTCCCACTGGCACAAGGCCACAAGGGGAGGTGAGCGATCGAAGCACAGTCTCTCTGATGTGCTGCGATTCCAACGCAAGGACGGCCACCACGGTGTTGGTGGTGGGCTGCTGTGCGACTCAAGTGTGCAAACTCAAGTCGCCTTCGGTGCTAATGCTGCACCAGGTGCCGTCGTCAGCTGACGGCTGTGGCTTCAAGCCACTTTTGCTGCTGCTGCTACCGCTGCAACTCTCGCAACGACTGCTACTACTGCGGGTTCCGTCGTCAGCCGACGGTGGTGGCCTTAGGCCGCACTTAAAAGGTGAACAAAAAAAAAAAACAAAGAAAAAGTAAAGGGAACACCCCCTTTTTTTTCTCTTTATCCTCCCCCTTTTTTTTTCTTTTTTTTGTTGGGGCCACCTCCTCGGGTGCCCCTTCTGGGGTTGTTCTGGGGTGCCCTACTCAAGGTCCCCCCCCCCCTCTGTCCTCCTTCCCTCCCCTTTTTTTTTCTGTTGGCTGTCTGGCTTGACCCTCGCGGCGAGCTCGTCGATCGGACGAGCTCGCCGATTGGCGGGCTCACCGATCATCGCGAGCTCGCCGCGAGCTCGCCGCGAGCTTGCAGCGAGCTCGCCGTGGGAAGCTGCGAGGCAGCTTCCCGCCTGCCGCAATGGGGGCAGCAGCAGGTGTTGCTGCCGCCTTGGCTGCCCCTGCTGCGCGTGCTGCTGCTGCTGCTATGCGTGTGTGTAGCTGCGACTGCACGCTGCAGCTGCTTGCCGCCGCCGCCGCTGCTGCTGCTGCTGCCGCGCGGTGCTGCTGCTGCAGCAGCTGCTATGGCAGCTGCAAGGCAGTGTTGCGCACTGCTGCTGCACGCTGCTGCTAGGCTGCCGCTACTGCTGCTGCAATGCTGCTGTTGCTACTGCTGCAATGCTGCTGCTGTTGCTGTTGCTGCTAGCGCTTCAGCTCGCGTAATGCTGCTGCTGCTGTCGCCGCGCTGCTGCTGCTGCCGCTGGTGCTACCCGCTGCCGCTGCTCGCTGCTGCTTTCGCTGCGAGCTGCTGCTGCTCGCAGCCGCCGATTCGCGCTGCGAGCTGCTGCGAGCTGCTGCGAGCGAGCTACTGCGAGCTGCTTACCTCCTTTTTTTTGTTGTCAAAATGCCCAGCCAGAAACGACTGCTACTGCCACCCAGTGCTGCTGCTACTGCTGCTGCTTTGCTTGGCTGCTGGAGCTGGTGACTGCCACAGCTCACCGGGTGAGGTGGACGGGACTGCGTAGTGATGTCGCTCCTGAAAACGGCTGCAATGAGTCCCAGGATACGGCGGCGGCGGTGACTCTCACTGCTGCTGCCGGTGCTACGTCTCTGCGGCGCAGCTCAGTGAGAGAGGTCTCACCCCTCTGATACCATGAGAAGTTTCCTAGAACCTTCCTAACCACTTGCCGCGACACTAGGCGTCAGCGCCAGGTCAGCGTGTGACAACAGTCACAAGTTAGAGACAAAACTGCAAGGGTCTGGGTTGGGACACGAACAGAGACCCTTGCAGTTTTGTCTCTAACTTGTGACTGTTGTCACACGTTAGAGACAAAACTGCAAGGGTCTGGGTTGGGACACGAACAGAGACCCTTGCAGTTTTGTCTCTAACTTGTGACTGTTGTCACACGTTAGAGACAAAACTGCAAGGGTCTGGGTTGGGACACGAACAGAGTGTCAGGAAACTCAAACTGAATATAATTGCAGAGAGAGATAACAAATGACAAGTCCACAGTATAAATACCTGCCGCGGCGCACGACAGGTGTCGCACGCGGCAGTGCAAGGTCTGTCCTAAAACCGGCCCAAAAACACTATTTTGGCCGCAACTCTGCGCAGACAAATCAGAACGCTACGTCGTCTGAACCTAGAGATGCAGAATCTCAAGCCAGACGCTACGATTGGTCACACACACAAGTCTGGCACCAATCGGTGGACAGGAAATACAAAACATGCAAATCGGGCTCAAGAGCCAGTCCACCGAGAAAACTCTAGCGTCTGCAGAAAAACCGCAAAGCACTCCGGCAAGCACCCAGGGCATCGTGGCAGCTCTCTCGGAGCTGCTGGTGGATGGAGCCACCACTCGTCAGTGCTCCGGTGCCAGCTGCGTCTGCATCCGGGATCATGTCGTCGCGCTCTCCAATAGCGCTGCTCTCCTTGCCGTCGCTTGTGACAGGTGGAAGCCACACACACCAACAGTGTCTGTTGGTTTTTGCTCTCATTGTGCTTTGTTGTGTCCTCCCGGCTTGTGTACATCGGCGTGCAGATGACTGACGGTGAGACTCGACGTTGATGGAGTGTCGTCCGGTGGAGCCGACGCACGCTGAGATC
Source organism: Penium margaritaceum (assembly GCA_023375785.1). Lineage (NCBI taxonomy): Eukaryota > Viridiplantae > Streptophyta > Zygnematophyceae > Desmidiales > Peniaceae > Penium > Penium margaritaceum. The sequence continues at coordinate 40,030 of SZWC01001061.1, read as the reverse complement.
TTCTCGCAGTTCGCTGGAGCCTCCTCTCTCCGGCGACGTGTTCAGCTCCATCGGCAGGCCTCCTCGGCGGTCGCGCTGCCGGCGGTCACGGCCACCGCAGTTGCTGTCTGCATGCTTCCAGCGCGTCCTATCGCGTCTGCATCGTCATGGGCTGCCTAGGGTCCTTGCTGCATGTTGCATGGCCTTGTTCGGCATCATAAACCATCGTAGGCACTGCTTGGGTTCAGGCAGCCATAACTCCTCGCTACTATTTTTCTACCTGATTCTGACTGCATGGCTACATTCGCAGCGTCGGCATTATGGTATGGTCCAGTTTTCAGGCAAAACGGACGACGCCCGGGCTTTGGGCTGTCTGCCGTCTGGCAGGCCTCATCAAGAAAACCTGCCAGCCTGAAAATATGTAATTTCTGATTGGCTGGTGAACTGAGTAACAAGCTCTACAGAGCTGGGGAGGAGGCTAGTTCTTGGAGGGGTCTCCCATTGTGTCTCATTGTTCATTCCTAATCAGTCTTTTCCAGTTTTCAGGTGCTTTCTAGCGCTAACACTGGCGCGCGCACTTCTGAGTAACAAACCCAGAGCTTCTAGACTTAGGCTCTAGAGCAGCATTCTGAGGGGGCAGCAGACTTAAGCAACGAGCGTGGAAGCCCGCACGCTGCATCAACAACGCATGTTGCCCCAACCTGACGCTTAGATTTCAAGCTTGGTATCAGAGCCAGAGCGTAGCAGCAGAAGCAGAAGACTGGCGTACACGTGCCAGACAACGCCGGCGGATCTCCATACGCTAGTGTAGGGGAAATGCTGCCGGATTTTTTCCGGCAGCATTGACCCGCCTGCTGGTGGCGTCAAAATTTTTCGCACGGCCACTGGGCCAGGGGAAATGCTGCCGGATTTTTTTTCTGGCAGCATTGACCCCCATGTTGGATGCGAGGCAGTGAGCGGCCGGCCACGTCAGGCGCTTGCTGGCGACGACGCACGCGGCGACGTCCTCCAGGTGTGACTGACACCAGCAGCCAGCAACAGCTTGTAGCAGCACACAGCAACAGCTAGCAGCACCAGCAGCTTGCATCAGCAGTAGCAATAGCTCCCTGCAACAGCAGCAGCAAGCAAGCAACAACAGCAGTTGCAGCAGCGTGCAGCAGCAGTAGCAGCGTGCAGTAGCAGCAGCAGCCGTAGCAACGAGCCACAACAGTAGCAGCAGCAGCTGCCCACAGCGGCTGATGCTGCTCGCAGCCCGCAGCGAGCAGCAGCTCGCTACTGCCAGCGAGCAGCAGCTCGCTGCTTGCGAGAAACAGCCCGCTGCTCACTGCCAGTGAGCAGCAGCCCGCTACTCGTTGCCAGCGAGCAGCAGCTGGCTGCTCGCTGCCAGCAAGCAGCAGCCCGCTGCTCGCTGTCAGCGAGCAGCAGCCCGCTGCTCGCTGCCAGCGAGCAGCTGCCCGCTGGGACAGAGAAAACCGAAAAAAATAGGAAGAGAAAAAAATCCCCCAACCCCGCAGCGTGCAGTAACAGCCCGCAGCAAAAACGAGCTGCAGCTACAGCACGCAACAGCTGTAGCAGCGTGCAACAGCAGAAGCAGCAGAAGCAACAACAGCAACAGCAGCAGCAGTAGCGTGCAGCAACGTGCAGCAGCAGCAACAGTAGCGACAGCAGCACCAACAACAGTAGCAGCAGCAACAGCGGCAGTAGCACTAACAGCAGCGGCAGCAAATGCAACGGCTGTAGCAGCAGCAGCAGCAACAACATCGGCAGGAACTGCAGCAACAATAGTAGCAACTGCAGCGGCTGCAGCAGCAACAGCTACTGATGTTAGCACCTCTCTGCTGACGTCACTGCTGACATCATAAAAAAAAACAAGAAACCACAAGGGGAACAACAGTAGCACTGACACTCAGCAGTCTTTGCTGATGGCAGCTATCCGCGGCTGACGTCACTGCTGACATGAGCGGCATAAACAAAAAAAACAAAGGAAAAACAAAAGAAAACGGAGGGACACACGCCCATGGCTGATAGCCCTAGTCAGGAGGGGTCCTCCTCTGTTGGAGGGACCCCTACCTCCCCTTTCTTGCAACGCCTGTAGCAGCAGCAGCACTAGCCGCAGCAGCAGCAGCCGCCGCCACAGTAGCAGCAGCAGCAATAGCAGCAACAACAGTAGCGGCAGCAGAAACAGCAGCAACCACAGCAGCAGCAGCCGCAGCAGTAGCAGCAACAGCAGCGGTAGCAGCAGCAGCGGCAGCAGTCGTTCTAGCAGCAACAGTCACCGCAACAGCAGCAACGGCAGTAGCACCAGCTATAGCAGCAGCACCAACAACAGTAGCAGCAACGGCAGCAGTAGCAGCAACATTACTAGCAGCACCAGCAGCTGCCGCAACAGCTGCCGCTGCCACAACGGCAGCAGCAGGAGCAGCCCACTGGTATCGTTGGCGGCAATTCTGATCCCCTTGTTGCTCTTCAGCAACAGCTCGCCGCCTTGACACAGCAGCTTGCAGCGCTCCAGCCAGTTGCCTCCCAGTCTCCCACCAGTGTGCCACTATCGTTCGTCCCTCCAGGGCACGCCTGTTCAGCCGTGTCTACTGCCACATACTACTTGGCACAGCAGCAGATTCTGTGCTAGCGGCAGACAGTGACCTCCATCCTTGGCCCCACTCTGGGTGCCGGCCGTAGGCAGAAGGACTTTGAGACGCCGCCGCCGCCGCTTCAGGTCAGCAAGCAGTTCCGGAGCTGGGAGCTCAGCTTCCGGATCTGGGCATAAGGGGAGGGGCTGTGGGCATACTACACCCTCCCTTACGACCCCACCCAGGCGGACCAGCTGTATGACGCTGGTCGCGCTGTTCGGGCCCTTGTCCCAGTCGCCCCCCCGGCTTCCCCCCTGGCCCTAGAGCCTTTCCTCGGCGACTTCATCGCTAGCGACACTCCAGACCCTGCAGCCGCCTGGCACATCCTCACCAGGCCCCATCGCCTGTCCAGCGACGCTGAGCTCAGTCGTCTACTCTGAGAGTTTAACTCCCTACACATAGAAGAGACCGAGACAGTCACTGCCTACTGGCAGCGGGCAGAGGACATCCTTCGTCGTCTCGGCACATCTGCTCCGCCTCCTCTGTCCGCGCTTCTCACCATCAAACGCGGCGCCACCAGCGCGTACGCAGATGTCTTCGTCCATTACCCCGAGGACGTCCTTTCCACCATGGCGGCCCAGGGCACCCTCATGCCCTGGGCGTACGAGCTTTTCCTCCGCGTTGAGGAAGCTCGCCAGGAGTCCCAGCTCCATCGCATGGAGGCTCTTGCATCCCCTGCCGTCGCCTCCCCTGCCGTTGCCTCCGTAGCCGTCGCCTCCCACGCCGCAGCTACCTCCTCGTCTTCGGTAAAGAAGAAGAAGCACCGGAACAAGAAAGGCAAGGGTCTGTCGCAGTAGCAGCAGCAGCAGTCGGCGACCGGGTCTGGTAGTGGTGGCTCGGTCTGCCACAACTGTGGTCAGCCCGGGTACGGGTGGTACACATGCCCTTTCCCGACGGACGAGGCGCGCGTCATCGCCACCCTGCGTCGCCAGCGGGAGCGCTGTCTCGCCTCTGCCGCCGTCGCTACTGCTGGCCCTGACACTCCGACCTCGTCCAGCAGCTCTGCCACTCCGACAGCTCCGCCGCTCCCGCAGACACCCGCGCCGCAGCAGTGCTACTCGCCATCGGCACTTTCGCTTCCTTCGCCGGCTCCATCCTCCTCCTACTCGGGCTCCGGCACCGTCACTCCGCACTCCGCCTACACTCCCGGGCCGTCCTCCCGTGAGCGTCAACTGGAGCAGTACATCGCGCTCCAGCTTGGCTTGCCTCGCCCTCCTCCCCACGAAAGTGCGAGTTGCGTAAGCTCCTGCCCTCCTGCCCAGCCCTGCATGACTGAGACTAAGCTGCGGTCCTGCCCCGTTTCTTCGTCTGTCTCGTTGTCTCCCATAGTATCCTCCACCCCCGTCCTTGACAAAATTGTGTGGCTTGACGATTGGCAATCTCATTTCGCGCCCCCTTCCACCGCGTCCGCGTCCCTTGCTTGCTGCCATGTGACCGTTAGCGATCTGGCGACCCCTGTCCAGGACCTTGTTGAGACCTGGATCATCGACTCCGGGGCCACGCATCACATGAAGGCCTCTCACGAGGCCTTCAGTATGCTCGGTCCTGTAGGCGATGTCGCCGGTGTCCGGACAGGCTCCGGACAAGTGTTGCCGGTCCCTGGTGTTGGCGTCATTCGTTTCCGTGGTCCTGCCGATGACGTCTTTCTGACCGATGTCCTCTTCGTCCCTGGACTCGAGCTCAACCTCCTGTCTGTGACTGTCCTTGACCGCATGAGCATGGACGTTGTACACTCGCATGGTGTTGGCACTGTGTCGTTGCGTCCGTCTAGTCTTGTCGTACTGCACGCCACCGCCCGTGGCAACCTGTGGCATGTTCCTCGCCTCTCTTCTTCCTCTCCCGTCTCTTCCCTGTCGGCCGCCACAGGCCATGTGTTTGTCACCACTACGCTTTCTCCTCAGCACACCCGCCTCTTGCATCGCCGCCTTTGCCACGTTCACTCTGTCGCCGTAGAGAGCATGCTCCGTACCCAACCTGCCAAGGGCCTTGACTCAGAGACTTTCCCTCTCCCGTGCCCCACTGAGTGCATTGACTACGCTTAGGGGAAGATGCATCGGTCCACGTACCCCTTGTCTTCCTCCCGTACGTCCGCCCCTCTCGACCTTGTCCACTCGGACGTCATGGGCCCTCTCCCCACCGCGTCCGTCGGTGAGCATGGCCGCTATGTCCTCACCCTTATGGACGACTATTCTCGCTACCGTTTTGCCTCTGGCAGAAGAGCGATGTTGCCTGCGCCATTCAGGACTGGCTTGTCCTCGTGGAGCGCAAGTGTGGCCGCCCTCTTTGCCACTTTCGCTCTGATCGCGGCGGGGAGTACATGGGTGAGGCCACGACCTTTCTCGCCTCCCGCGGGATCCACCATGAGATGTCTGCGCCCTACACACCCGCCCAGAACGGCGTCTCCGAGCAGTGGAACCGTACCATGGCCGACGCCGTCCGCACCATGCGGGTCAAGTCCGGTCTTTCTGATGGCTTCTATTTTGAAGCCATGGCCTACATGACCTGGGTCTGGAACCGGATTCCCCACGGTCCCCTTCCCCGCCAGTCCACGCCCTACCAGCACTGGTGCGGTCGGTGCGCTGATCTCCGCCCGGCTCGCGTCTGGGGCTACGTAGCCATTGTGTGGCTCCCCGCCCCAAAGTAGGGTGGCAAGCTTGCCCCCCGCGGACGCCCCTGCACCTTCCTCGGCGTGTCTCGTCAGTCCAAGGCCTGTCGCTTCTGGGACCCGTCCCGGCACTACCTCGTCGAGTCGCACGATGGCCTCTTCTTCGAGGAGCTCTTTCCCCGCGACCTCATTCACTCTGGCTCGTACGTGTCCCTTCCATCGCGTGGGGGAGTGGTGAGTCCGTCCTCCGTCCTGTCGCTTCCGGGTGACACAACACTCCGTCCCTCTGAGCCGGCAGCCCCAGTCGCGTCCACTCGCCCCTCGGGGCCAGCAGTCCCCGCCGCGTCCGCTGGCCCCTCCGGACCAGCAGTCCCGATCGCGCCCACTGGCCCCTCTGGACCAGCAGCCCCGGTCGTGTCCGCTGGCCCCTCCGGGCCAGCAGCCCAAGTCGGGTCCGCTGGCCCCTCCAGGCCTGTAGTCCCCGCCGAGTCCGCTGGCCCCTCCTGACCACTAGCCCCGATCGTGTCCGCTGGCCCCTCTGGGCCAGCAGCCCCAGTCGTGTCCGCTGGCCCCTCCGGGCCAGCAGCCACAGTCGCGTCCGCTGGCCCCTCTGGACCAGCAGTCCCGGTCGCACCCGCCGGCCCCTCTGGACCAGCATCCCCGGTACTGTCCGCTGACCCTTTCGGGCCTGCAGTCCAAGTCGCGTCTGCGGGCCTCTCGGGGCCAGCAGTCCCCGCCGAGTCCGCCAGCCCCTCCGGACGAACAGTCCCGGTCGCGTCCGCTGGCCCCTCCGGACCAGTAGCCCCGGTCAATTCCGCTGGCCCCTCCTGGCCAGCAGCCCCAATCGCGTCCGCTGGCCCCTCCGTGCCAGCAGCCCCAGTCGCGTCCGCTGGCTCCTCCGGGCCAGTAGCCCCGTCCGCCTCCGTTGGCCCGTCGAACTTAGTGACATCTCCCGCCGGATCGCGCTCCACACATTGCCCTGGCAGTAGCCTCCGACCTCGGCCGACAGTGAGCACGCAGACCGTCGAACCTGCGTCCTTTGGCGCCTCGACCCCCTGTGGCTCCACATGTCTCCTCCACTCCCACGGTCGTGAGTGGGGACCCTGGCACTAAGGCTCTCGGCCTCACCACCTCGGCCATCATCTCTGACCTTCACCCAGGCTCTGCATTGGGCTATGCCATGCTTCATCACGAGCATTGGCATGCTGTCATGGCTGCACTCGCCCGCATCCCACCTGGAGCCCGTGATGCACATGCCCTCTCAGTCCGGTCCATAGCACGCCCGGAGGACCCAGCCACCCTACGCGAGGCTCGAGCCTCTCCTGAGACCACACATTAGGATGCTGCCTGCGCTGAGGACCTCGTTGCTATCTGGAAGCACCACGTGTATGACCTCATCGACCTCCCTCCAGGTCTGAAGGCCATTGGCACCAAGTGGGTCTTCCGGCGCAAGTGGAAGCCTGACGGGTCCTTGGACAAGTACAAGGCCCGCCTCATAGCGAAGGGGTTTTCTCAGGTCCCTGGGGTTGAGTACAGCCAGATCTTTGCCCCAGTCGGTCGGTTCTCCACTAGCCTGGCGCTCTTCAGCCTGGTTGCCTAGCATGGGTGGGAGCTGCATCAGATGGACGTGAGCAACGCGTTCCTCCATGGCTCACTGGAGGGTGAGGAGCTCTACATGGTGCAGCCCCCAGGCTACGACGACGGTACTGGGAGAGTTTGGCGGCTATGGAAGGCCCTCTATGGCCTGAAGCAGTCGCCTCGGTGCTAGAACCATGAGATCAGCAGCACACTTCTCCGTGGCGGCCTCCAGCGTAGCACCGCTGACCCCGCACTGTTTCTCAGTCCGCAAAGTCAGACCTTCGCCGCAGTTCTGGTATATGTTGACGATCTCCTCATCGCGTCGCCAGACACGGCCACCATCCAGTGTGTCAAGGACTTGCTGCACACCGCCTACCAGATGAAGGATCTCGGGTCTGCTCGAGACCTCCTTGGCATGGAGCTCGAGCACGATTACTCCCAGGGCATCCTACATGACCACCAGGCTGCATATGTGCAGACCTTGTCCGCTCGCTTTGCCGAGGACATGCCCCTCGTCTCCAGTGCATCTTCACCTATGTCACCCGATGGCCAGGTGAAACTGAAGAGTCCTGACCCAGCTGTTGTGGGGGAGCCAGTTGATGTGACCACGTATCTGTGGATCATCGGGTCACTGATGTTCCTTGCGGCGACAACACGTCCAGACATTGCGTTCGCCGTCAACCTCCTGGCCCAGTTCTCTCAGGAACTGCGTGACCTCTACTACGAGGCCGTGATCCGAGTGCTGCGCTATGTCGTCTCGACCCCTCGGCGAGGTCTCATGTTCCGCTGCCAGCCGTCCGTCGTCGTAGTGGGCTACACCGACAGTGACTGGACCGGTATTCTAGACGGCAAGAGTCGCAGAAGCAAGATCTTCTTGATCGGCGGCACATCTGTGTCCTGGCGTAGTGGTAAGCAGGGGAGCATTGCACGCAACACTGCTGAGGCTGAGTATGTGGCACTTGGCTCAGGCGCGTGTGAGAGTGTGTGGTTGCGTCGTCTGTTGTCCGAGTTGCGTCAGTCTGTCGCATCCATCACCTTGCATTGTGACAATGAGAGTACCATGGCCATTGCCGACAATGACAGTGTGCATCACACTCGCACAAAGCACATCAATGTTGAGTATCACTATGTGTGTTTGTTGTTGCACGACGGCAGCATCAGCATCGTGTGGGTTGAGACAGCACGGCAGCTGGCTGACTTCCTGACCAAGGCATTGAAGCGGGACTCGTTCAAGAAGGCTGTGAGTTCAGTCGACGTGAATCCGTGATTTGCTCTCTTGGTCTTTGCCTGGTCCCTGCGTGCCCTTGGGGAGTCTGGATGTTGACCGTGTCTCTGCCCGTCCCTGTGCACTACGCCTGTGAGTCAAGGGGGAGTGTTGGTTTTTGCTCTCATTGTGCTTTGTTGTGTCCTCCCGGCTTGTGTACATCAGCGTACAGATGACTGACGGCGAGACTCGACGCTGATGGAGTGTTGTCCGGTGGAGCCGACGCACGCTAAGGTCTTCTCGCAGTTCGCTGGAGCCTCCTCTCTCCGGCGACGTGTTCAGCTCCATCGGCAGGCCTCCTCGGCGGTCGCGCTGCCGGCGGTCACGGCCACCGCAGTTGCTGTCTGCATGCGTCCAGCGCGTCCTATTGCGTCTGCATCATCATGCGCTGCCTAGGGTCCTTGCTGCATGTTGCATGGCCCTGTTCGGCATCATAAACCATCGTAGGTACTGCTTGGGTTCAGGCAGCCATAACTCCTTGCTACTATTTTTCTACCTGATTCTGGCTGCATGGCTACGTTCGCAGCGTCGCTATTATGGTATGGTCCAGTTTTCAGGCAAAACGAACGACGCCCGGGCTTTGGGCTGTCTGCCGTCTGGCAGGCCTCACAGAGAAAACCTGCCAGTCTGAAAATAGGTAATTTCTGATTGGCTGGTGAACTGAGTAACAAGCTCTACAGAGCTGGGGGGGAGGCTATTTCTTGGAGGGGTCTCCCATTGTATCTCATTGTTCATTCCTAATCAGTCTTTTCCAGTTTTCAGCTGCTTTCTAGCGCTAACACTTGCGAGCGCACTTCTGAGTAACAAACCCAGAGCTTCCGGACTTAGGCTCTAGAGCAGCAGACTGAGGGGCAGCAGACTTAAGCAACGAGCGTGGAAGCCCGCACGCTGCATCAACAACGCATGCTGCCCCAACCTGCCGCTTAGATTTCAAGCTGTGTCAGCGAGGGGGAGTGTTGGTGTGTGTGGCTTCCACCAGTCACGAGCCATGGCCGTGGCAGCTACGGGTGCACCCGATGCTGATGGTGAGCGACGACCGCATTGGAGATCGTGACGACCCGACGGAACTCTGGATCGTCCAGGGACTTATCCAACAGCTACGACATGACAGGTGAGACGCAAATGATGTGTGTCTACAGCCTGATTGGCTGGTCTGCCGTTGGAATTTTCTCGGTGGTCGAGACCCACGCACCCGGTAGCCTGTACCGGTGCGATGAGGAGACCCGCAACTTTGGTGTGCTTCCTGTCGTGGAAAGCACACGCTGAAGTCTCGGCACTGCACTCACACATTTATGGGTGCTCTCAGTGCAATTCAGAGTGCTCTAGAGTTTTCTCGGTGGACAGGCCATTCTGGCCAAGTACCTTGTTTTGCTTGCTATTCGTGTCTGGATTATGCAACCCCACCTTGCGTGGGTCCGTTGCAAAGAGCTCATTGTTTTTCACGTTTTGGTGCAGACAGCGGGTGATTATAACACTTAAGCACTGAGTTACGGCCAAAACTGTGGCATTTGCATAGATTGCACAAATGCTTGCTGGACCTAGTTGGGGGAAGGGGGGAGGGGGGGTAACCCTCTCTTTGGCTCCTTGTTTACTAACTTCCCACTGTTTCAACCACATCTTTGTTGTCTCTCTAGAATGGTGAACATTGAGCTGGAAAACCTAGTGCAACGGGTTGGGGCATCAGCGTTGTTGATGCACCGTGCGGGAACCCAAGCTTGATGTTTAGGCTGCCCCCCTCAATATGATACATAAGAATTTAAGTCTGAGAGCTTTGGTGTTGTTACTCAGAAAAACGCTTGCCAGAGTTAGCGCCAGAGAATAGCTCAAAACTGGAACTAATTGATTATGTGTGAGAATGAACAGCAATGGGAGACCCTTCCAAGTTCTAGCCCCCCCCCTCATGTTCGTTTTTTACACATCTCTCACTTGTGCTCTGTTGTGTCCTCTCGGCTTGTGTACGTCAGGGTACAGGTGATTAACGGCGAGACGCGACGCTGATGGAATGTCGCCTGGTGGAGCCGATGCACGTTGAGGCCTACACGCAGCTTGCTGGAGCCTCCTCCCTCCAACGTGCTCACCTCCATTGGCAGACCTCCTCGGCAGTCGTGCCGCTAGCATTCACTGTTGCTGTATATGGTGTCCGCATGCGTCCAGCGCCCTATCTGACTGCACTATTGGGTTTGCAGTGCCATGCTATGCCTAGTGTCCAAGTTTCATGATTTTTGGGCACTATTGGTACCGGTGATGAGCATAGACGCTGCCTGGGTTTAGGCAGCCATAGCTCCTCACTGTTATTTTTCTAGCTCATTCTGACTGCATGACTATGTTTCTAGCGTGTGTATTATGATATGGTCCAGTTTTCAGGCAAAACGGAAGACACCTGGGTTTTGGGCTATCGGTCGTCTAGCAAGGCTCACCGAGAAAACCCTACCTGCAAGAAAATTGGTCTATTTTGTGATTGGCTTAGAAATAGAGTCACAAGCTCTACAAAGCTGAGGGGAGCTAGAATTTGGAGGGGTCTCCCATTGTTGCTCATTCTCAGTTGTTAATTAGTCACTTCCAGTTTTCAACTGTTGTCTGGCGCTAACTCTGGCGCACGTTGTTCTTAGTAACAAACACCAGAGCTCTCAGACTTAGGCTCTGGTGCAGGAAACTCAGGGGGCAGCTTAAGCAACGAGCATGGGTTCCCGCATGCTGCATCAACAACGCTGCTACCCCAACCTGCTGCTATAGGAGATTTCAAGCTTGGTATCACAACCAGAACGCACCAGAAGGAGCAGAACACCTTTGAACATGTCCAGTCAACATAGGAGGTCCCCACAACGCACTTGTGCAGGGGAGATGCTGCCGGATGTTTTTCAGCAGCGTTGAACCGCTGGATGGCATTGTCAAAGCGCTCCTGACGTGGAGGAAATGCTACCGAAATTGCTTCGGCAGCACTTACCCCATGACAGTGGTAGCGTTGGTGGACGCGCAGCCGGCACGCAAGACCAAAGCTGGAACGACAATGAGGCACGTGGCGACAACACCAGCAAGTAGCAGCAGCAACGGCGAGCAGCGGCAGTAGCCGGCCATAGGAGCACCAGCATGTAGCAGTAGCGAGCAACAGTAGCAGCCGATAGCAGTAGCTGTCAATAGTAGCAGGTGCGTGCAGTAGTAGTGAGCAGCAGCAATAACTAGTAGTAGCAATAGTAGTAACGAGCAGTAGACAGCAGTAGCCAGCAGCAGCTGCCGACAGCAGCAGCAACAGTACCTGCTTATAGCTCGTTGCTCGCAACGTGACGTGAAAAACAAAGCTCAATGCTCGGAGCTCGCAACAAGCAGTGAAGCTCATTGCTCGTAGCTCACAACAAGCGGTATTCAAGGACGAATGAAAAAAAAAACCACAAAAATCCCCAAAAATCTTCCATCGTCGTAGATGGCCCTACTGCAGCAGCAGTAGCAGCAACCATGACAGACACAATAGCAGCTGTACCAACTGCAACAACACAAGCGATACGCAGCAACTTAGTAACAAAAGTTGTAGCAGCTGCAACAACAGCAGGAGCAACTACAACAACAATAGTAGCAGTAGTAGCAACAGTACCAGCAGCAGTAGTAGTAGTAGTAGTAGCAGCAGTACCAACTGCAGCATCAGCAGCAGCTACACCAACAGCGACAGTACCAGGAGCAATATATGCTGTAGCAACAGCAGTAGAAGTAGCAGTAGTAATAGCAGTAGCAACAATAGTAGCAGCAGTAGTTCTGCAACTGACATAGTAGCGGCTACAGTAATTACGCAACAACTGTTGCCGACGTCAGCCTCTACTTGGCTGATGTCATTACTGACGTCATTGCTGACATCAGCAACAACACAAAAGAAATCCATAGTAGCAACCTTGGAGTTAACACAGTAGTAGCTGTTGACGTTAGCCATCCTAGGCTGACGTCACTACTGATATTCGCAGCACATACAAAAAAGGAGGGAGGGGAAACAAAGGACACTGTGGCAGAGAATGAAGAGGGGTCCTCCTCTGTTGGAGGGACCCCCTTCTCGCAAAAACTACAACAGTTGTAGCCGTAGCAGCAACAACAGCTGTTGTCGCTACAACAGCAACAGCAAGAGTAGCAACAACGCCACAAGCAACAGTTGCAGCCATCGCAAAAGCAACCGCTGCAGTTGTGCTAGCAATAGGGACAACAGTAGCAATAGCAGCAGCCTTGGCAACAGTAACAACAGTAGCAATAGCACCAACACCCTGCAGGCTCTGTTGTTTATCATGCTTACTCGACAGATTCACTCGCCGCATTGCCCCAGTAGCTCAAAATGCTGACACAATAGCTAGGGGCACTGTAGCCATCGACACAGTTACCGCAGCAATAGCCAAAGTAGCACCACCACCAGTCCCTGTAGTAGTAGAAGCAACAGCATCAGCGAGTACCCTTTGTTCCACCCGGGTACGCGAGCCTTACGGTGTCATATGCCACAAAGTACCCGGCACAGCAACACACCGAGTGCCAATGGCAAACGGTGATGTCATTTGTAAGCCTCACTCTGGATGCCAGCCGCAGGGCGAAGGACTTTCAAACCCCACCGCCGTCGCTTGAGACTGGCGAGTAGTTCCGGAGTTGGGAGCTCAGCTTCCGAATTTAGGCACAGGGCAAGAACTTGTGGCCCTACTACGTCCTGCCCTTCGACTCCACCCAGGCTGACCAGGTATATGACGCCGATCGCGCCGTGCGTGCTCTCGCCCCTGTTGCCCCTCCAGCTACACATCTCAGACTCAAGCCCTTCCTTGGCGACCTCACCACTGGCGCACTCCCTTACCCCACAGTAGTGTGGCACGTCCTTACGCGCCCTCATCGTCTGTCAAATGAAACCAAGAGTTAAAAACCCTCCGCATGGGGGAGACCGAGACGGTCACCTCATATTGGCAGCAAGCAGAGGACATCTTGTGCCGCCTCGGAGATACTGCGCCACCCCCTCAATCCACCGTTGTCTTCTCTGACATCTTTCTCCACTACTCCCAAGAGGTCCTTGTCGTGATTGCTGTCAAGAGTACCCTCATGCCCTGGGAATACGAGCTCTTCCTTTGCATCGAGGAGGCTCGACAGGAGTCACACATCCATAGCATGGAGTTCCTCATCTCTCCTGCCGTCGCCTCAGTGGCTATTGCTGCCCCAGCAGCAACAGCGTCTTTTGGCGCCTCCTCATCCGGCAAGAAGAAGCATAGGTGCAAGAAGGGGAAGGGCCTACAGTAGGAGTCTAGCGGATCCGGTGGCGGCAACCTCATCTACAACAACTGTGGCCAATTAGGACACGAGTGGTATACGTGTCTCTTCTTGAATGACGAGGCTCGTGCCTTGCCACCACTGTCATGACTGTTGCTACTCCTACAACATCCGTGTTGCTCGTGACGGCTCCAACACAGTATCTTCCACTGTCGTCTGCGCCCGGTCCTCCGTCACTGGCGCCTCCCTTCTCCTTCCTTAATTCTGGTTCCGTCACACCATAGTTTGTCTACTCTGACGGACCCTCCACCCACGAGCGTCAGTCGGAGTAGTTCATTGCACTCCAGCTCGGCCTTCCTCGCCCTCCTCCCCAGGGAAGTGCGAGTTGCATCGTCGCTGGTTCCACTGTCCTACCCTGCATGTCAGAGTCTGTGCTGCGGCCATGCCTTGTATCTTTGTCCACTCCATCCTCTTTCGTGCCCTTCCCACCTGCTCCTCTTTGTGATGATGTCGCTTGGCTGGATGACTTGCAGTCCTAGTTTGCACCTTCGTCCACTGCGTCCGCGTCTCTCGCCCACTGCCATATGAGTGTGAGCGACCTGGCCACACCAGTCCAGGATCCATCACAGACCTTGATCGTCGCCTCTAGAGCCACGCATCACATGACGGCCTTGAACAAGGCCTTCAGTTTCCTCGGTCCCCTCACCAATGTTGCCGGGGTTCAAATGGGTTCTGGTGAGGTTTTACCCGTTCATGGTGTCGGCGTTGTTCGTTTCTGTGGTCTTGCTGGTGACGTCTTTGTGTCTGATGTCCTCTTCGTCCCTGGCCTTGAGCTCAGCCTCCTCTCTATCACAACTCTTAATCGTATGAGCATGGACATTTTGCACTCGTGTGGTCTTGGCACTGTGTCGTTGCGTCCGTCAAGTCATGTCGTTTTACATGCCACCGCCCATGGTAACTTTTGGTACGTATCGCGCCTGTCCGCCTCTACCTCTATCCCTTCCTCATCGACCAAAACTGGCCACGTGTCTTTCACTAGCACACTCTCTTCGTAGCTCACACATGTCCTCTATCGTTGCCTCTATCACATCCACTTTGCCGTCGTTGATAGCATGCTTTGCAAGCAGCCAGCCACAGGCCTTGATCCAGCCTCCTGAGCTCTTCCGTGTCCAACCGAGTGCATGGATTGTGCTCAAGGGAAGATGCACCGTTCCACCTATCCCCTTTCTGCCTCTCGTGCGACTGCCCTGCTTGACTCGGTTCACTCTGATGCCATGGGTCCCCTCCTAACAAAGTCAGTCAGCGAGCACGGTCGTTAGGTCGTGACACTAACGAACGACTACTCTCGCTATCGCTACGTCTTCTGCCTTCGGCAGAACAGTGACGTCGCTCCAACCATTTGGCACTGGCTTGTTCGTGCTGAGCGCGAGTGTGGTTGCCCTCTCTGACACTTCCGTTCTGATTGCTTGGGTGAGTATCTAGGGGAGACCACACTCTTCCTCGCCTCCCATTACATCCATCATGAGACGTAGGAGCCTTACACGCCAGCCCAAAATAGTGGCTCCAAGCGGTGGAACCACACCATGGCTGACGCCGTCCGCACCATGCGAGTCAATTCCGGTCTCTTTGATGGATTCTGCTTCGAGGCCATGACCTACATGACATGGGTCTCGAATCGGATTCCCCATGGACCCATTCCCCGTCAATCCACACCATACCTGCACTGGCGTGGAGAGTGAGCTGACCTCCGTCTGGCCCGCGTCTGGGATTGCGTAGCCATAGTGTACTTGCTTGTACCACACCAGGGTAGCAAGCTCCAACCTTGCGGTCGTCCCTGCACCTTCCTTGGCGTCTCGCGTCAGTCAAATGCATGGCACTTCTAGGATCCTATCCGGCAATGCATCGTTGAGTCCCGGGATGCCCTCTTCTCTGAGGATCTGTTTTCCCGCGACCACGCTTACTTTGGTGCGTCAATGTTCCTCCCGTTCCATGGGGGAGTGGTAGGTCCGTCCTCTACCCAGTCGTGTTCGGGCATCCCATTGTCTGTGCCCGCGGGTCCCTCTACGCCGGCTGCCCCATCCGTGTCGGCTAGCCCCTCAGGTCTGGCTTCCCTATCGGTGTCCGCCAACCCCTCAAGGCCAGCTTTGTAACGAGGTGCCCTAATTTTTCTGGCATACTCGGGGCTCGTCCAAGTTTTGGGGGGATGCTGGCCATTTTCCGATTTTCGGAACTCGTGCAAGCGGTCAAGCTCACCTCCGCTCGACCGCCGATGCGAGGGGGAGGAGGAGCGAGCGAGGGAGCAACGACGTGAGGATCATACCATCACTGGGAGGGCTTCGCTTGCAGCCTTGCGGGTGCGTTCCCAACACGCAACGCGCGGTTGCATGTCACCCTCTTGGTGAGTGGCAGTGATGGTGATGCCACCCGCCGAGGGGTTGTTTCGGCATCGAGCCCCCGAACAACGCACACGGTCAGCAAAACGGTGGCTGCGACCGTATGACAGGTCGCAGCACATGCGGTGGCATGTACAAGACGGCGACCGCACCCACCACCGAGACCCATCTGCGACAACCGTACAAGACGTCGAGCTAACGCGACGGCTCGCGTTGGGCCAAGGCAGGCCGTCGATCTGGACGATTGACAGCCAGACACTTCTCGCACTAAGCATTAGGTGCAAGTAGAGCACCATGTTTTGGTGCAAGCAAAGCACTAGGTCCAGGAGCAAGTAGCTTGCTAGAGCAAGCTAGGATAGTAGTAGGCAAGGGCCAGGACAGGCCGGCCGAACGGTACAAATACCTTGTACGTTGTTCATTGTGATTAACCTATATTTTCCAGCTCTGGCTTCCAGAATTCTCCAAGTCTATTTTTCCGCTGCGAATATGCTCTCCACACACCAAGACTAATTCTTCAGAGAGCACACTCTCACATCAGGTATCAGAGCCAGAGCCTCGCGTTGGGCGGAAGCGCTGCCGGAGCTCGCCAAACTTCAAGGAGCGAAGGCACGGACTACGCCGGACAACGTCGAGGCTGATCGAGAGGGAGATAGCTGCACCAGGCTTCAAAGCCAACGTACGAGCCAACCTCTGGAAATTTTTTCTTCATTTCTAGAGCGTCCACACGGCCTACCGTGCGCGCGTGGCAGACAACGGGTGACTCCTACGCACTTTGACGACATCAGATTGCCATCCCGGACTGCCGAATTGCTGCCAAAGTTTTTTTTACTGCTGCCAAAATGCTTAAAAAAAAATTCTACGAATCTCCTACGGCCAAAAATCATCCAGAGCCATGGAGCAAGCCCTGGAGCAGATTGTAGATTAGCTGGGAGCCCTCAAGCTGGAGAATGAGCGGCTCAATCGGCAGATGGCTGACCTGCGGGACGGGACTGACGCTGGACAGGTTTGGGCGGCCCGGTCAAGGAGTCTGCTGAGACCAAAGCCAAAGGCTCCGGAAGCGTTCAATCCCTCAGTCAAGGGTGCGAGCGTACGGACCTGGTTGTTCGCGATGAACAACTACTTTGGGGCTCTAGGTCACCCTCCAGAGGACGATGCTGTGCGTGTGTCATTCACGGTGACACTGCTACGCAGAGCAGCATTGGAGTGGTGGAGGCAGCTGAATATGCTAGCCACTCGAGGTGGAGGTGGGAACGCAGCTGTGCAACATGTCGTGTTGTGGCAGCCAGGCGCGGTGCAAGCTGAAGCGCGCGTGCCGACGACATGGGAGCAGTTCAAGCAAGCCATTAGAGATCAGTTTGATCTCGTGAACGCCTCCATGGTCGCACGCAACAAGCTGAACTGCTGAAGCAGATCGGCTCGGTGCAGGAGTACATACGCCATACGCCGTTGGCGTTGTGCTCAAAGATCAACGACATGAGCAAGCCGGAGATGGCAGACAAGTACCATGACGACTCGAAGGCAGAAATTCAGCGCACGCTGGCACTAAGTGGAATCACGGAGTTCCAGGCGATGGTGACCACTGCTGAGCGCGTTGACTCGCTACGCTACCATCGAGGGGGTTTCCGTGAGAAATAAGAAAACTTCCAGCGTTGAACACAGTACCAACAAACCGACCCCATGGAGATTGACGCAGTGCCAAGAGGCCAGCAGCAAAACAAGCCACGTGGTGGGAACTGTTGGATTTGCGGGAAGCCTGGGCACCACAAGAAGGACTGCAAAAAGAAGCAGCAGGAAAACGGCAACCAGTAGTGAGTGGTGGGCAGCCAACTGCTGGGAAAGCTTTGTCCGCATCAGCAAACACCAGCCTCGAAAGTCCTTCAACAACTAGGGAGCTTCCAAGTGTATTGTTGCGGAGCGAAGGAAGCGGGAGCGTTCCAGGAATCCTCCTGAAAGTCAAAATTTTATCGGTTGCTTTTGCGGATAGCGAGGGGCGCCAGACTCGCCGGCAGATTAAAGCATTACTGGATTGCGGCGCGTCGCATTCATTCTTCAGCGATGAGCTTGCAAAGAGGTTGGGGCTTGCACGGCTGCCCGGGAAGCCATCTACGCCCAAGTTGGTGCAAGGCGAGCTGGAGTGCGGACTACCTCTAAAGCCTCTGAGGATCCGTCTCGGCAAGCTGTCGTGTGATGTGAACTTTCGCACGTGCCCGATGGACACCTATGACGCCATTTTGGGGCGTGACTGGCTGCACCGGTGGAATCCTGCTGTGGATTGGGTACGCAACCAGGTGAAAGTGAAGAAATGCAGGGAGCAAATCGTTTTGCTGTTAAGGGAAGAGCAGAAGGACTCCAAGGCAGGCAGGGTGCCGCAGTTGAGTTACGTGCAACTGAAGCGCTGTCAGCACAAGGGGGACCAAGTGTACCTTTTGTGGGTGCAGCAACAAGTAGCAGTTGAAGAGGTGGAAGTGCTGGCAGCAGAGGCAAAACAACAAGAGGGCGAGCGGCAAAAAGCACCTGCAACAGAGCTGTCGGGAGGCATCAAGGGAGTGTTAGACGGTTACGGTGACGTGTTTCCTGCTGAGCTACCAAAGGATTTACCACCGAAGGGGGACATCGACCATAAGATTGATCCGGTTCTGGGAGCAACTCCAATGGTGCGGGCTGCTTATCGCATGAGCGATAACGAGTTGGGTGAGCTGAAGAAGCAGTTGGAGGAGTTGACAGAGCAAGGGTTCATCAGACCGTCAATGTCACCCTACGCTGCACTTGTCCTCTTTGTGAAGAAAAAGACACGGGAGATGCGGATGTGCGTGGACTATCGCACACTGAACAACATAACAATCAAGAACCGGTACCCGCTGCCAAGGGTCGAGGAGCTGTTTGACCAGCTGAGGGGAGCGCAATTCTTCATCAAGATTGACTTGCTCTTGGGGTTCCATCAGATACAAATTGCGGAGCACGATGTGGAGAAGACGGCGTTTCGTACACTGTATGGCTATTTCGAGTACCTCGTGATGTCGTTTGGCTTGACCAATGCTCCTGCAATGTTCATGAGCCTCATGAACAAGATATTCCACCCTCACTTTGACCAGTTCGTCCGACAACATCCTTGTCTACTCCCAAAATCTGGAAGAGCATCAACAACATCTTCGACAGGTGTTGGATATTCTTTGAAAAGAGAAGCTGTTTGCAAAGCTCTCCAAGTGTGAGTTCGAGAAGCGAGAGGTGGAGTTCCTTGGACACATCGTGAGCAGCAAGGGTCTTTGCATGGACCCAAAGAAGGTGGAAGCAGTGAAGCAGTGGCTGACACCAAAGTGTGTACGTGACATCTAGGTGTTCCTAGGATTTATCAACTACTACCGAAAATTCATCCGGGGGTACGCAGAGAAGGGTACGCCGCTGACTCAGCTGCTAAGGAAGGATTACTAGTGGGAATGGGGCGATCAAGAGCAGAAGAGCTTTGAGGAGCTCAAGGCTTCAATGTGTGATGCTCTAGTCCTGATGCATCCGGATGAATCCAAGGAGTACGTCATGGCGATGGACGCAAGTGACTATGCCATTGGGGCGGTGCTGGTGCAGGATCACGAAAGGGGCCGCAGCCGATTGCGTATGCGTCTCGCAAGTTGTAAGGGGCAGAGTTGAACTACACAATCCATGAGAAGGAGATGCTGACAGTGATCCATGCATTCAAAAACTGGAGGTGCTACGTCAAGTCGCGGCATTGCGTGGTCTTCACGGATCATTACGCAGCCGAATCTCAGTCGCCGACAAACTCGCTGGATTGAGTTTTTTTAGGGGAGTTTTGACTACGAGATCCAGTGTAAGCCTGGGAAGGTGAACCCAGTAGATCCTCTATTGCGGAGGCCGGACTTGAGCCTCAACGCCATCTCATTACTGATGGGATCTCTAGTCATGTATTGCCTGTTCAAGCGCGGCTATGGTGTGGACAGTAAGTTCACGGGTGGTGCGCTGAAAGACGCCACGTGGGATGGAACGAAGTGGCGAAGGGGGTAGGAGCTGAGGATTGTCGTGCCGGACTATGCACCATTGAAGCAGTTATTGGTGGAGGAGGCGCATGACACCCATGACTCGGGTCACGTCGGCTTCGCCAAGACGCTCAAGGCCATGGCATGCCAATACTGGTGGTCGTCAATGGCAACTGATTACAAGAGGTTTGTGAGCAGCTGCGATGTGTGCCAACGCATCAAGGCACGGAGGACCAAGCCACCAGGGGATCTGCAACCATTGCCTGTATCAGAGAGGCCATGGACAGACATCTTGCTCAACTTCATTGGCGGGTTGCCTGTGACGCAGTAGGGAAACAAAAGAGTGTTGGTGGTGGTGGATTGGTTTTCCAAGATGGCACACTTCATCGCATGTCCTGACAATATCACATCTGTCGGGACAGCTCAACTCCTCCTCAGTCATGTCATTAAGCTGCATGGAGTGTCGCAGTCGGTGGTCTCAGATCGCAATCCACACTTCACTTCGCGATTCTGGAGAGATCTCATGGAGAAGCTGGGCACGTAGGTGCAGCTGATCACGGCATACCACCCAAAAAGCGATGGACAGACAGAGCGCACAAACCAGACATTGGAGCAGCTGCTATGGAGCATGGTCCCACTGGATGGAGAGGGTTGGGAGGAGTAGCTCGGAGTGGCAGAGTTCGCCTACAATTCAGCGGTGTCAGCATCCACAGGGAAGTCACCATTTGAGGTGGTCTACGGCCACCATTCACTGAGCCCAGCCGCCCTTGCTACGTCAACATCTCTTCCGGCTGTGCAGCAGATTGCTGAAGGGTTTGCCACCACTTGGAACGTGGTGCGGCAACGGCTGTTAAAGGCACAGAAGCAGCAGAAGCGGTAGGCTGATAAGCATCGATCTGTGGAGGAGTTCCAAGTGGGAGATCATGTGATGCTAAACTCTGCTAACCTGCAGCTGATGGGAGTTGGGAGTCCCAAGCTAAAACCACGCTGGGTGGGTCCGTTCCGCAATCTGGAGAAGTGGTCGGCCATTTTAAACAAGCTGGAGCTGCCAGCTCACTAGACCATCCATTTGGTGTTCCACATCTCCCTGCTTTTGTGCCTATCGCGACCCGAACACCTTCTTCCAGGGTCGCGCGACAGCTCCACCTCCTACAGTCAAAAGTTGAAGGAAGTGAGGAGTTTGAGGTGGAGAAGATCATGGCGGACCGCCAGAGGGGACGACGGTGTGAGTTTCTAGTGCAGTGGAAGGGGTACCCAGCAGAGCACAACTCTTGGGAGCGAGAGGCCAACTTCCATGTCGGGGGTACCAACACTGTTCTCCATGAGTATCTCAAGCGTGCCGGGACGTCGCGCCTCCGACGGGGGGGGGGGGGGGGGGG
>SZWC01001061.1:0-18669 GCA_023375785.1 Penium margaritaceum | reverse complement strand
GGGGGGGGGGGGGGGGGGGGGGGGGGATGTAACGAGGTGCCCTGATTTTTCTGGCATACTCGGGGCTCGTCCGAGTTTTGGGGGCATGCTGGCCATTTTCCAATTCTTGGAACTCGTGCGAGCGGTCGAGCTCACCTCCGCTCGACCGCCGATGCGAGGGGGAGGAGGAGCGAGCCAGCGAGTGACGACGTGAGGATCACGCCGTCATTGGGAGGGCTTCGCACGCAACCTTGCGGGTGAGTTCCAAACACACAACGCGCGATTACGTGTCACCCTCTCGGCGAGTGGTGTGATGGTGACGCCACCCGCCAAGGGGTTGTTTCGGCGGCGAGCCCCCGACAACGCGCACGGTCAGCAAAATGGCGGCTGCGACCGTATGACAGGTCGCAGCACATGCGGTGGCATGCACAAGATGGCGACCGCACCCACCGCCGAGACCCATTTGCAAAAACCGTACAAGACGTTGAGCTAACGCGGCAGCTTGCGCTGGGCCATGGCACGTCGATCGTCCAGATCGACAGCCGGACACTTCTCGCACTAAGCATTAGGTGCAAGTAGAGCACCAAGTTCAAGTGCAAGCAAAGTACTAGGTCCAGGAGCAAGTACCTTGCTACAGCAAGCTAGGATAGTAGTAGGCAAGGGCCAAGACAGGCCGGCCGAACGGTATAAATACCTTGTACGTTGTTCATTGTGATTAACCTGTATTTTCCAGCTCTGGCTTCCAGACTTCTCCAAGTCTATTTTTCCGCTGCGACTATGCTCTCCACACACCAAGACTAATTCTTCAGAGATCACACTCTCACAGGTTGCCCCGTTCGTGTCTGCCAGCCCCGGTGAGCCGGCTAGGCCGTCTGTGTCCGCCAGCCCCTCCGAGCCGGTTGCCCCATCCATGTGCGCCAGTCCTTTAGGGACGGCTACCCCATTCATGTCCGCTAGCACCTCCGGGCCAGCTGCCTCATCTGTGTCCGCTAGCCCCTTCGGGCCGGCTGCCCCATCCGTTTCCGTCAGTCCCTCTAGGCCGGCTGCCCCATTAGTGTCCACCAGCCCCTCCGAGCCGGCTGCCCCATCCGCGTCACCCAGCCCCTCCATGGCGGCTACCTCGTTTGTGTCTGCCAACCCCTCCAAGCCAGCTCGCTCATCCATGTTCGCTAGCCCCTCCAACCTCGTTGCCCCGTCTGTGTGCGCCAGCCTCTTTGGGCCAGTTGCCTCGGCCGTGTCCGCCAACCCCTTCCGGCCGGCTGCCCCGTTTGCGTCTGCTAGCCCCTCACGGCCGGCTGCCCCGGCCGTGTCGGTGCAGTATACATGTGGTCCAGGCGGGAGCCTTCAACTGAGGCCGCCAGTGAGCACTCAGGTTGCCTCCTCACGCCCTCTAGCGCCATGGCCCCCTGTTACCCCATGAGTCTCCTTGCTTCTAGTCAGACCCACTTCCATAGTCGTGAGTGGGGATCTCGGCACAAAGGCACTTGGCTTGGCCATACAATCAATCATCACTGACCTACATTCAGGGTCAGCTTTGGGCTATGCCTTGCTCCATCAAGAGCATCGGTATGTCGTTGTGGCGACGCTCACATGTATGCCACCAGGGGCGTGGGATGCACACGCCCCTACACTCCACCCCACGAAGCGCCTAGAGAACCCAACCACCCTACATGAGGCTTGGGCGTCTCCCAAGGTCGCACACTGGGAGGTTGCATGCGCCAACGAGCTTGCAGCCATTCGGCAACATAAAGTCTGTGAGCTTGTCGACCTCCACCCGTGTCGTAAGGCCATCAGCCCCAAGTGGATTCTCTGCCAAAAGTGGAAGCCAGACGGGTCCCAGGACATGAACAAGGCCCGTCTTATGGCCAAGGGGTATGCTCAGGTCCCCAGGATCGAACATGACCAGATCTTTGCTCCGGGTGGTCGGTTCTCCACTAGTCGAGCGTTGTTCAGCCTGGTTGCCGAGCACGGGTGGGAACTACATCAGATGGATGTGCGCAACGCCTTTCTCCATGGCTCATTGAAGGGTGAGGAGCTCTACATGGTACTGCGTTCAGGCTTCGACAATGGCTCCGGCAAGGTCTGGAAGCTACGAAAGACCCGGTATAGCTTGAAGCAGTCATCGTGCTGTTGGAACCAGGAGATTAATTGTACGCTTCTCACTGGCGGCCTCCTTTGTAGCTTTGCCAACCCCACGCTATTTAGAAGTCCACAAGGTCAGACTCTTAACCCTGTCCTTGTCTACGACCTGCTCATCGCATCGCCGCATGGAGCTATCATCCAGCGAGTCAAGGATTTGCTACATGGTGCCTACAAGATGAAGGACCTCGGGTCAGCATAAGTCTTGCGGGGCATGGAGCTTGAGCATGATCGCTCTAAGGGCATCCTGCATGTCCATTAGGTTGCCTACGTCTAGACCTTGTCCGAGCGCTTCGCTGAGGACCTACCCCTCATGCTGAGAGCATCCTCAACCATGTTGCCTGATGGTCGGACGATGCTCAACACCTCTAATCCAGCCGTGGCGGAGGAGCTAGTAGATGTGACTGTGTATTTACGCGTCATTGGGTCGCTGATGTTCCTGGCGACGATGACGTGTCCAGACATAGCGTTTGCCGTCAACCTCCTGGCACACTTCTTTCAGGAGTCGTGTCACCTCCAATTTGAGGCCGCGATCCGAGTACTTCACTATGTTATCTCTACCCCACGACGAGGCCTCATGTTCCATCAACAGCCGTCCATTGTGGCAACAAGATACACGGATAGTGACTAGGCCGGCAGTCCGAACGGTAAGAGTTGTGCTGGCTGGATCTTTCTTGTTGGCGTCACAGCTGTGTCCTGGCGCAACGACAAGCAAGGCTACATTGCGCGCAACACTGCAGAGGTTGAACATGTGGCCTTTGGCTCGAGCACTTGTGAGAGCATGTCGCAACGCCGCCTGTTGTCCGAGTTGCGTCAATCAATCCCGTCCATCACGCTGTACTGTGACAATCACGGCGTGCATCACATCAATGATGAGTATCACTATGTGCGTTTGTTGTTGCATGAGGAGAGCATCAGCATTACGTGGGTGGAAACAGTACGGCAGTTGGCTGATTTCATGGCCAAGGCAGAGAAGCATGACTCGTTCAAGAAGGCTGTGAGTGCGGTTGGTGTGAGTCCGTAAAGTTATCTCTCTCTCCCTGTCCAGTGTGTCTATGTGCTCTCTGCTCGTCTATGTGCAGTGCGCCTATGAGTTATGGAAAAGTGTTGGTTGTTCGCACATCTCTCACTTGTGCTTTGTTGTATCCTCCCAGCTTGTGTACATCAAGGTGAAGATGACTCACAGTGAGACGCAAAGCTGTTGAAGTGTCCTCTGGTGGAGCCGATGCACGGTGAGGCCTGCACGTAGCTTGCTAGAGCCTCCTCCCTCCAACGTGCTCAGCTCCATCGGTAGATCTCCTTGGCAGTTGTGCTACAAGCAGTGATTGTTATTCCATATGATGTTTGCATGCGTCCAACACCATATCTGACTGCAATGTTGCGCTCACAGCGATATGCTTAGCCTAGGGTCCAAGTTTCATGATTTTTGGGCACTGTTGGTACCGGGGATCAGCGTAGACACTGCCTGGGTTTATGCAGCCATAACTCCTCGGTGCTATTCTTATAGCTAACTCTGACTGTACGAGTGTGTTTGCTGTATGCGTGCTATGGTACAGTCCAGTTTTCAGGCAAAACGGAAGACGCTCGGGTTTTGGGTCG
The DNA here is from genome assembly GCA_023375785.1 of Penium margaritaceum. NCBI lineage: Eukaryota > Viridiplantae > Streptophyta > Zygnematophyceae > Desmidiales > Peniaceae > Penium > Penium margaritaceum. Next base: position 14,952 of record SZWC01001061.1, on the reverse strand, counting down.
TCGGCCGTTTGGCAAGGCTCACCGAGGAAACCCTGCCTGCCAGAAAATACGTCTATTTTGTGATCAGCTTAGAAACTGAGTAACAAGCTCTGCAAAGCCAAGGGGAGCTAGAAATTGGAGGGTTCTCCCATTTTTGCTCATTCTCAGTTCTTAATCAGTCACTTCCAGTTTTCAGCTGTTGTCCGGCGCTAACTCTGGCGCTCGCAGTTCTGAGCAACAAACACCAGAGCTCTCAGACTTTGGCTTTGGTGCAGTAGACTTAGGGGTAGCTTAAGCAACGAGCGTTGGTTCATGCACGTTGCATCAACAATGCTGCTGCCCCAACCTGCTGCTATAGGAGATTTCCAGCTCCTCAGTTCTGTAGAGTTTGTTACTCAGCTAAGCAACCAATGAAAAAACAAACCTGTTTTCTGGCAGGCAGGGTTTTCTCAATGAGCCCTGCCAGATGGCCGACAGCCCAAAACCCGGGCGTCGTCCGTTTTGCCTGAAAACTGGACCTTACCATAATACCGACACTGCGAACGCAGTCCTGTGGTGAGAATCAGATAGAAAAATAGCTGTGAGGAGTTATGGCTGCCTAAACCCAGGCAGCTTCTACGCTAATCCCTGGTACCAACAATGCTCGAAAATCATGAAACTTGGACCCTCGGCATTATATGGCACTGCAAATGCAATAGTGTAGTCAAACATGGCACTAGATGCGTGCAGAGAGCATATGGATTGCCAGTGACTGCCGACGGTAGGACTGACGAGGAGGTCTAACGATGGAACTGAGCATGTTGGACAGAGGAGACTCTAGCAAACAACATGTAGGCCTCAGTGTGCGTCGTCTCCACCAGACGACACTGTAGCAGCATCGCGTCTTGTCGTCAGTCATCTGCACGCCAATGCAACAAGCCGAGAGGATACAACAGAGCACAAGTGAGAGATGTGTGAAAACCAACACTGCCCCATGAATCATAGGCGTAGTGCACATAGACAGGAAGAGAGCACAGAGAACAAGCAGACTGGTGGAGAGAAAGAGAGACAGAGAGAGAGAGAGAGAGAGAGAGAGAGAGAGAGAGAGAGAGAGAGAGAGAGAGAGAGAGAGAGGAGAGAGAGAGAGAGAAAGAGAGAGAAAGAGAGAGAGAGAGAGAGAGAGAGAGAGAGGGAGAGAGAGAGAGAGAGAGAGAGAGAGAGAGCGAGAGAGAGGAGAGAGAGAGAGAGAAAGAGAGAGAAAGAGAGAGAGAGAGAGAGAGAGAGAGAGAGGGAGAGAGAGAGAGAGAGAGAGAGAGAGAGAGCGAGAGAGAGGAGAGAGAGAGAGAGAAAGAGAGAGAAAGAGAGAGAGAGAGAGAGAGAGAGAGAGAGAGAGAGAGAGAACCTCACGGATGCACCTCAACGGCGCACAGCCTTCTTGAGCAAGTTACGCTTCAGTGTCTTGGTCAAGAAGTCAGCCAACTGCCGTGCCGTCTCAACCCACACAGTGTTGATGCTCCCGTTATGCAAACAACAAATGCACATAGTGATACTTGACATTTATGTGCTTTGTGCGAGTTTGATGCACGCCGTCATTATCAGAAATTGCCATGCCGCTTTCATTGTAACAGTGTAGCATGATGGACGGGACTGACTAACGCAACTCGCACAACAGGCGGCGTAGCCATACGCTCTCACAACCGCCACATCCAAGGGCTACATACTCAGCCTCAGCAGTACTGCGTGCAATGCAGCCTTGCTTGCCGCTGCGCTAGGACACCACACTGCCACCAACAAGAAAGATCTTGTCAGCACGACTCTTACCGTCCGGACTGTCAACTCAGTCACGGTCGGTATAACCCACCGCAACAACGGACGGCTATCCACGAAACATGAGGCCTTGCTGTGGGGTCGAGACGACATAGCGTAGTACTCGAATCGCGGCCTCCAAGTCGGGGTGATGCGGATCTTGAGAGGAGGTTGACGGCAAATGCAATGTATGGACGCGTCGTCATCGCCAAGAACATCAGTGACCTGATGACACGTAAACATGTGGTCACGTCTTCTGTCTCCCCCACCAAGGATGGGTCAGAGCTCTTGAGCATCGTTTGACCATTGGGCAACATGGGTGAGAATGTTGTCCGCACGAGGGGCAGGTCTTCAGCGAAACGCCCAGACAATGTTTGGACATAGGTGGTCTGATGAACATGCAGCATGCCCATGGAGCGATCATGCTCAAGCTCTATGCCAAGAAAGACTCGTGCTTACCCGTGTTCCTTCATCTTGAAGGCAGCATACAGCAAGTCCTTAACCCACTGGATAGCAGGTGCATCCGGTGACGCAATGAGTAGGTCGTCGACATAAACCAAGACAACGACAAGGGTCGCACCTCGTACACTAATGAACAGCGCGGGGTCGGCAAAGCTATGAAAGAGGTCATCACTGAGAAGAATACGATTGATCTCCTAGTTCCAGCAGCGCGGTGACTGCTTTAGGCCATACAGGGCCTTCCACAGCTTTTAGACCCTGCCAAAGCCATTGTCAAAGCCTTGAGGCTGCACCATGTAGAGCTCCTTGCCCTCTAGTGAGCCATGGAGAAAGGAGTTGCTCACACCCATCTGATGCAGCTCCCACCCGTGCTGGGTAACCAGGCAAAACAACGCTCGACTAGTGGAGAACCAGCCGACCGGGGCAAAGATCTGGTCATAGTCAATCCCAGTGACCTGAGAAAACCCCTTGGCCGTGAGATGGGCCTTGTACTTGTCTAGGGATCCGTCTGGCTTCCACTTTTGGTGGAGAACATACTTGGCGCCGATGGCCTTACAGCTAGGGGAGAGGTGGACGAACTCATAGACTTGATGTTGCCAAATGGAAGCAAGCTCTTTGGCGCATGTAGCCTCTTAGTGAGCGGCATTGACACACACGCTTGAGCCTCACGTAGAGTGGCTGGGTCCACTGGACGCTCCGTGGGGCGGACAGTAAGGGCGCCCAAAGTGGCATACCCGTGACTGGGGCTGCGGCGGCATACCAGTGCTCATGATGGAGCAAGGCGTAGTCTAAAGTTGACTCTGGATGTAGGTTGGTGACGACTGACAATGTGGCTAAACCAAGTGCCTTGTACCGGGGTCCCCACTCACAGCTATGAAAGTGGGTCTAACAGGAAGTAAGGAGTCTCGTGGGGTGACAGGGGGTCATGGCGCTTGAGGGCGTGAGGAAGCAGCGTGAGTGCTCATTGCCCGCACAGGTCGAAGGCTCCCGCCCGGACCACATGTGCATTGCACCGACACGGACGGGGTAGTCGGCACGAAAGGGCTGGCGGACACGGACGGGGCAGCCGGCCCAGAGGGGGTGGCGAACACGGACGGGGTAGCCGGCCAGGAGGGGCTGGCAAACACGGACGGGGCAGCCGGCCCGGAGGAGCTGGTCGACACGGACGGAGTAGCCGGTCCAAAGGGGCTGGCGGACATGGACGGAGCAGCGAGCATGGAGGGGCTGGCGGACACGGACGAGGGAGCTAGCCTGAAGGGGCTGGCGGACACGGTTGGGGCAGCCGACCAGGAGGGGCTCGCAGACACGGATGGGGAAGCCGGCCCAGAGGGGCTGGCGGACACGGACGGGGAAGCCGGCCCAGAGGGGCTGGCGGACACGGATGAGGCAGCTGGCCCGGAGGGGTTGGCGAACACGGATGGGGCGGCCAGCCCGGAGGGGCTGGTGCATACAGATGGGGAAGATGGCCCGGGGGGGCTAGCGGACACGGACGGGACAACCGGCCCAAAGGGGATCGCGAACACGGACGGGGCAGCAGACTCTGAGGGGCAGGCAGATAAGAACGGGATAGCCGACTCAGAGGGGGACCAACGGACGCAAGCAAGGCAGATGAGGTGACTCCCAGAAACGGCCGGACGGAGGACGGACCCACAACTCCCCTACGTGTGTTAGAGCAAACGCGGTCGCATGAAAACAGGTCCGCAAAGAAGAGAGCATCCTGGGACTTGATGATGTAGTGCCGGGAGGGATCCTAGAAGCGCCATGCCTTTGACTGATGCGAGACGCAAAGGAAGGTGCAGGGACGGTCGCGAGGCTTGAGCCTATCGCCCTAGTGTGGGGCAAGCAACCACACGATGGCTACTAAACCCCAAACGTGAGCCAGGCGGAGGTCGGCTCGCTCTCCACACCAGTGTTGGTATGGTGTGGATTAACGGGGAATGGGTCGATGGGGAATCCGGTTCTAGACCCACGTCATGTAGGTCATGGCCTCAAAGTAGAAGCCATCGGAGAGACCGGACTCAACCCGCATGATGCGGACGGTGTCAGCCATGGTGTGGTTCCTCCGCTCAGAGACGTCATTCTGGGCTGACATGGAAGGCGCGGACATCTCATGATGGAAACCACAGGAAGCGAGAAAGATTTTGGTCTCTCTTATATACTCACCACCGTAATCAGAACAAAATTGATAGAGAGGGTGACCATACTTGTACTCAAAATTGAAAAGCCCGTCCCAAATGGTGGGTGCGACATCGCTCTTCTATTGAAGGCAGAAGACCAAGCGGTAGTGAGAGCAGTCGTCTGTAAGGGTTAGGACATAGCGACCTTTGTCCCCGACATACTTCGTCGGAAAGGGACCCATGACATCAGAGTGGACCAAGTCCAGCGGGGCGGATGCACGAGAAGAAGACAGGAGGTAGGTGGACCGGTTCATCTTCCCCTCATTACAATCAATGCACTGAGTGGGACATGACAGTTGATCAAGGCCCTTGGCTGGCTGCATGCGGAGCATGCTGTCGATAGCGACAGAGTGGACGTGAAAGAGGTGGCAATGTAGGGGACGTGTGTGCTACGGAGAAAGTGTGCTCGTAACAAATAGATGGCGAGTGTTGGCTCATGGAGAGGGGACAGAGGGAGAAGAGGACAGGCGCGACACATGCCACAAATTTTCACGGGCGGTGACATGCAAGGCAAAATGACCAGACACACGCAACGACATAATGCAAACACCACACAAATGCAGTACGTCCATGCTCATGCGGTCAAGGGCACTGAAAGACAGGAGGCTGAGATCAAGACCAGGGAGGAATAGGACATCAGTCACAAACACATCCCCTACAGGACCATGGAAACAAACTACACCAACGCCGCGAACGGGTAAGACCTGACCAGAACCTGTCCGAACCACAGAGACATCGGTAACGGGGCCAAGGACACTAAAGGCCTTACACAAGGGCGTCATCTGATGTGTGGCCCATGAGTCGATGATCTAGGTGTTCAAATTCCTGGACCGGTTTCGGTAGGTCGCTGACGGTCACATGGCAGTTGGCAAGAGACGCGGACGCTGTGGACGGTACTGCAAACCGGGATTGCCAGTCATCAAGCCAGGTGACATCATCACGAAGACGAGCAGACGGGGAGCGCATGGCATGGGACGGAGCGGACAAAGCTAAAGGGCACGACGGTAGCTTAGACTCTGTCATGCAAGGCTGGGCAGGGGAACCAACGACGACGCAACTCGCACTTCCCTGGGAAGGAGGGCCAGGGAGTCCGAGCTAGAGAGCAATGAACTCCTCCAGCTGACGCTCACGAGTGGAGGGTTCGACAAAATAGACCGACTACGGCTTGACGGCACCGCAGTCCAAGAAGGAGGAGGAGGTCACCGTGGACGGAAGAGCGGGCGCTAACGGCTGTGGATGATGCTGCAATGGAGTCATCAAATGGAGAAAAGGAGCGGATGATGTGGATACAGCAAGAGGAGCAACAGTCATGGCAGTGGTGGCAAGGGGGTGCTCTTGCTGGCAACGCATGGTGGCGATGACGTGTGCCTCGCCTGTTAGGAGCGGACACGTGCACCACCCATGTCATGGCTGGCCACAGTTGCGGCAGACTAAGCTGTCACCACTGGATTCACTCGACTGCTGATGTGCGTCCTTGCCCTTCTTGCCCCTACGTTTCTTCTTGCTGGATGATGAGGCGCCAGAGGATGCGGCTGCTACAGGAGCGGCAGCAGCCATAGAGGTGACGACAAGAGAGACGAGGACCTCAGTGCGCTGGATGCGGGACTCCTGACAAGCCTCCTCGATGTGGAGAGAGAGCTTGTATGCCTAGGGCATGAGGGTGTCCTGGGGCGCCATCGCAGCGAGTACGTCCTGGTTTTAGTGGACAAAGGCATCAGCAAAGTCGTCGATGGTGCCGCGCTTGATGGTCAAGAGCATTGAGAGAGGGGGTGGTGTAGCATCTCCCAGGCGGCGCATGATGCCCTCCGCCTGCTGCCAGTATAAGGTGACCGTCTCGGTCTCCCCCGTACAAAGGGAGTTGAACTCCCGGATCAGACGGCTAGTCTCGGCCTCACTGGAAAGGCGATGAGGGCGCGCAAGGATGTGCCACGCCGTTGCGGGGTCAGGGAGCCTGCACATGGTGAAGTCGCCAAGAAAAGGCTCAAGAGCAAGGCGTGTAGTTGGAGGAGTGACTGGAAAGAGAGCACATACGTTGCGACCGGCGTCATATACGTGGTCAGCCTGGATGGAGTCAAAGGGGAGGATGTAGTATGGCCACAGGCCCTCACCCAGTGTTCACATGTGGAAGCTAAGCTCCCAGCTCAGGAACTCCTCGCCAACCCAGAGAGGCGGTGGTGGGGTTTGAAGTTCTTTGGCCTGTGGCGAGCACCCAGAGTGGGGCCTAGGACTGACGTCAAAATCTATTATTAGCACTAGGTATGCTGCTACACCAAGTACTACGTGGCAGAGGAGATCGCTGAACTAACATGCATAGGTGGAAGGAAGGGCGCCGTTTGCAAGTGCTATAGCTGCTGCTACTGCTGCAATGACTACTCTTGCGGGAGCTACTGCCTGTGTTGCTACTATGGTGGCAGCTGCTGTGGCAACAATGTCGGCGGCTGGAGTACCCCTAGCAACAGCATAAGGATTGCGAGCTGCTGGCGCGTGGCAGCTAGTGGATATGTCAAGCCAGCAAGGCTGACAACAAAGCCTATAGACTGTTGATGCTGCTACGGCTGCTACAGCTGCTACTACTACTGCAGCTGTTGCAGCTGGTGCTGCTACTATGGCTGTTGTAGCTGTTGGTATTGCTGTGGTTGCTACACATCTACTGTTGTTGCGGTTGTTGCTACTATTGTTGCTACTACTGCTACTGTTGTAGCAGATGTTGCCACACCTGCTGTTGCTACTGTTGTGGCTATTGTTGCTATTGTAGCTGCTGCTACTACTACTACTACTACTACTACTACTACTACTACTACTACTACTACTACTACTACTACTACTACTACTACTACTACTACTACTACTACTACTACTATAAGTTTAACTACTACTACTGTTGCTACTACAATTGCTGTTACAGCGGCAGCAGCTACTGCAGCTATTGCTGCTACTACTGCTGCTACATCTGCTGCAGTTAATGTTGAAAGGGTGGTCCCCCAACAGAGGAGGACCCCTCCAAACTATCAACCATGATGTCCTCTGTTTGTTGTTGCTTTTTTTCATCGCTCTTGACATCAGCAGTGATGTTGGCCGAGGATGGCTGATGTTAGCATTGGCTGTTGCGCTACTATTGCAACCACTATTGTGTCAGGTGCTGTGTTGCTACTGCTAATTGCCGCAGTTGCTACTGCTGCAGCGCTGTCATGTGCTGCTACTGCCGCTGCTGCCACCATGCTGTTATGTGCTACTGGTGCTTCTGCAGTTGCTACGGCAATGGCAACAATTGCAATGGCTGTCGCCGCTACAGCAACACTGCTACGAGGTGTTGTTGTTGTAGTGGTTGCTGCTGCTGCTGTAGTAGTTGCTGCTGTTGTTGTAGTAGTTGTTGCTGCTGCAAGAATAGCGACAAGGGTGAGGATGTGGGTGCTTGTGGAATTCCACAATGTTCCCTTTTTTTTCATCTTGCTTTTCTCTTTTGCTTCTTACTGTTACTACAACTGCTGCTACAGTTGCGAGATGCTGCCGAAGGCACCGCTACTGCTTCCGACAGCTACTGCTGCTCGCTGCTAGTACGAGATGAAGCTGTTGCAAGCTATTACTACTGTTACAAGCTCCTGCTGCAGCAGCTTGCTGCTGTTGTTACACGCTGTTGCTACTACACGATGTTGCTAGTGCACGATGTTGCTACACGTTGTTGATGTTGTAACTCGCTGCTACACTGTGGCTTACTGCTACTATGCGATGATGTTGTGAGCTGCTGCTACTGCGAGCTGCTACTATTGCTCGTTGTTGCACCTCCCACATGCCGCTACTCGCTGCTATTGCTAGCCGTTGCTACTATTTTTGCTGTTGCTCTTGTTAGCATGGTAGAGAGAGGAGAGAGGGAAAAGGGGCAAGGGACTTCCCTCCTTGGCAGCTCCAACGCCACATGAATTGGTGCTCTCACGGCGTTGCCCGTCACGTTGCCGGCCACGAGGTGCGCTAACGCTACCACCGTCCCGGGGTCAATGCTACCAGAAAAATTTCAGCAGCATTTCCTCTGAACCAGGAGCATTTAGACGACGCCACTCGGCGCTAACTCCGCCAGAAAAATCGAGCAGAGTTTCCCCTACACAGGTGCGTATGGGGGACCGCCAGTGTTGACTAGAACCTGTACGCTTTGCTGCTGCTCAGTTCTGCTGCTTCTGCTACGCTCGAGCTCTGATACAAGGCTGGAAAACCTAGTGCAGTGGGTTGAGGCAATCTATTGATGCAGTGTGTGGGAACCCATGCTCGTTGCCTTGCCTGGCCCCCTCAGTATGCTGCACTAGAGTCTAAGTCAGAGAGCTCTGGTGTTGCTACTCAGAAACGCACGCCACAGTAAGCGCCAGACAATAGCTGAAAACTAGAACTGATTGATTAGCAACTGAGAATGAACAGCAATGGGAGACCCCTTCAAGTTCTAGTCCCCCCTCCTCTTTGTAGAGCTTGTTACTCAGCTAACCAGCCAATAAGAAAGTAGACCTATTTTCTGGTAGGCAGGGTTTTCTCGGTGAGCCCTACAAGATGGTCGACAGCCCAAAACCCGGGCGTCGTCCGTTTTGCCTGAAAACTGGACTTTACCACAATACCGACGCTACAAATGCAGTCGAGCGGTTAGACTCAACTAGAAAAATAGCAGTGAGGAGTTATGGCTGCCTAAACACAGGCAGCGTCTACGCTGATCCCCGGTACCAACCGTGCCCAAAAATCATGAAACTTGGACCCTAGGCATAATGTGGCTTTGCGAATGCAAAGTGCAATCAGACACGACGTTGGACGCGTACAGACGGCATATGCAGTGCCAGTGGCTACCGGCGGCATGACTGCCGAGGAGGTCTGCCGATGGAGCTGAGCACGTTGGAGGGAGGGGGCTTCAGAAAATAGCGTGTAGACTTTAGCGTGCGTCGGCTCCACCAGACGACACTCAAGTAGCGTCGCGTCTCTCCATCAGTCATCCGCATGCCGATGTATACAATTCGGGAGGACACAACAGAGTACAAGAGAGAGATGTGTGAAAACAAAAAATTCGTCTGTCACATTATGTTCCTGGCCACCTATACTCCTACACACGAAAAGGGGGTTTCTCCATTCCCTTATGGTATTAGAGTACTTGGGAGATGTCACCTTTGTGTTCAAACGTATGGCAGATAGTAGCAGCTTCTTGGCTAGGCTTGGTTGGGCTTGGTGGGGCGAACATATCCACACAGTGGGAGACCTTGAGCTCAAGGTTGCCATGTTGGTTTTTGCGTATCTCTCATTTATCTATGTTGTATCCTCCTGGCTTGTGTACATTGGCGTGCAGATGACTGACGTCGAGACACGACGCTGGTGGAGTGTCATCTGGTGGAGCCGATGCACACTGCGGTCTGCTCGCATGTTGCTGGAGCCACTTCCCTTAGACGCTTGACGTGCTCAGCTCCACCAACAGGCCTCCTCAACAGTCATGCCGTTGGCGGTCACTGCCACCGCAAATGCTGTCCGCATGCGTCATGTGCTAGATCTGACTGAACTGTTGCACTTGTTGCGTCATGCTTTGCTTAGGGTCCAAGATTCATGTTATTCGGGCACTGTTTTGACTGGGGACTAGCCTAGACCCTAGCTGGGTTTAGGTAGCCATAACTCCTTGCTGCTATTCTTGGGATGATTCACACCGCACAAATGCGTTTGCAGCGTGGGTATTTTTCTATGGTCCAGTTTTGAGGGAAAATGGACAACGTCCGGGTTTCGAGCTGTCGGCTATCAGGCAAGGCTCACCGAGAAAAATCTACTTGCCCAAAAACATGTCATTTTCCTTATTGGTTGGTAAGCTGACTAACAAACTCTACGGAGCTGAGGGAGAGCTAGTTGGAGGGGCCTCCCATTGTTGTTCATTCTCATCACGTAATCAGTTCTTTCCAGCTTTGTCCACCTTTCTGGCGGAAACTCCTTAGCGCACAGTTTTCTCTCTCAAAGAGTGAAAGCAGCAGAAGGGGGCAGTAGTGAAAAGCAACGAGCGTGGGGCCATGCCTCCTCCAGTGATGTTGCAGCCTCAACACAGGGCAATATTCTAGGATTTTTAGCTTGGAAACAAAGCCAGAGCGTAGCATTAGTAGCAGAGCTGAGCGTCAGGAAGGAGTACAGGTCCCATTCAACGCCGGGGGTGCCAAAAACTTGCTCGTGCAGGGGAAACTTTGCCGGATTTTTCCTGGCAGAGTTGGCCCCCTCGGGTGGCGTCGTGAAAACGCTCGAGGGACATGCTGCCCAATTTTTTTCAGCAGCAATGACACCCCGACAATGGTAGCGTTGGCGGACTCACAGCCGGCAATGTGACAGGCGACGCCTTGACGGCACCAAAGCATGTCGCAACGGCGCCACAAACGAGGAAAGCATCCCCGTATGTCCTCCTTTCTCATATGCTCTGGCAGTAGCGCAGCCATAGCAACAGCAGCAGCAGCAGATCTGCACTGCATATCTAAGACGATTTGCACTGCAGATATGCGCTATAGATATGCGGCCACAACCACAGCAATAGTAGCAACAGCAACTACGCAGAAGCAGGTGCAACAACAGCTGCTGCTACGCAGTCGTAGTGTAGCTGCGCAACACCGCATCAGCAATAGCGGCTACAGCCATAGTCATGACGGCTGTGCAATAGTAAATGCAGCCACGGGGCTGCGCAGCAATAGCCGCACCAGCAGCCGCAACCACGGAGCTACGTAACTACAGAGCAGTAGCAGCGCCGCAACCACGGCGGCTAGGCAGCAGCAGCCACATGAGTAGCCACAGCTACGCAGTTGCGTACCTGCCCAACAAGGAGCAACGTCACAGGCACATCAATTGCAGAAGCCACGGCGATATATATTGTAGCAGTAGTGCAACAACAACAGACACAGCGGCTACGGCAGCTGCACTAGCAGTAGCAACGATAGTAGCGTAGCAACAAGAGTTACGAGAGCCGTAGTAGCAATTGTTACACCAGCAATAGCAATAGCACCCCAACAAAGGCAACAGTAATAGCAGCAAAGTAGAAGCAATAACAGTAGCGATTGCAGTAGGTACTACAACAGTAACGTAGCAACCGCTGCTGATGACAGCCGTCCTCGACTGACATCACTTCTGACATCACTGCTAACGTCACTTCTCACGTCATTGTTGAAGTCACTACTAATGTTAGCAACCCATGAAAAAGACAAAAAAGAAAAAAATACATAAACAAAATGGGGGGGAACAAAAGGAGCACACACAAGGCTCACCATGGCTAAGAGCCCCAGCGCGACGGGATCCTCCTGTGATGGAGGACCCCGTGGTCCGCCTTTCCTCTAGCAATTATAGGATCTGTAGTAGTTGCAGCAATAGCAGCAACCGTTGCAGCAGCAACAACTGCCGCAACAGCTACAAAAAGAGCAACAGCTGCTACAAAAGCAGAAGCAGTAGTTGCTACAATAACAACAGCTGCCTCCGTAGCATTAGCAACAGCAATTGCCACTACAGCAGCCACTACATCAGCCACAACTGTAGCAACAAAAGCAATAGCAGCAGCAACCCGTGAACATCATTGCTAGTAGCAGCATTATGCCCCCAGACCCGTTGGCTGCCATTCGCCAATAGCTCGCCGTGCTGACACAGAAGCTTGCGGTGTTACAGCCGCCCACAGTGCAAAGCCATGGCAGAGCTCTGCCTCCCCTCCTCCCTTCCAACCACGCCAATCATGTTGTTTCTGCCTCCATGCACTACTTGGCATAGCAACAGACCCAACACCAGTAGCAGACTGTGGCGTCCGTTCTTGGCCCCACTTTGGGTACTGGCCTCAGGCCAAAAGGACTTTGAGTCCCTGTAGCCACTGCTCCAGGCGGCGATCAGTTCCAGAGCTGGGAGCTCAGTTTCCGGATGTGGGCTTGGGGCGAGGGCCTTTGGCCATACAACAGCCTCCCGTATGACTCTGACCATGCCGACCAGCTGCATGACGCTGGTCGCGCTATCCGTGCTCTCATCCCGGCAGCCCCTCTATCAGCACGTCTTGCCCTCGAACGCTTCCCTGGCAAATTCACCATCGGGAGAACTTCGGACCCGACGGCCGCATGGCACGTCTTGACGCGTCCCCATCGCCCCTCTAGTGAGGCCGAAACCAGCCGCCAACTTCGGAAGTTCAACTCACTCCACATGGAGACAACGGAGTTAGTTACAACCTAGTGGATGTGGGCTCACGACATCTACAAACGCCTTAGCAATGCTGCTCCACCCCCTTTGGCGGCGCTCCGCACCATCAAGAGCGGTGCCATCAACCTTTTTGCCGACGTCTTCGTCCACTACAGACAGGATGTTGCCACTACGATGGTGGCCCAAGGAACCCTCATGCCCTGGGCCTAGGAGATCTTCCTCAAAGTTGAGGAGACTGGCCTAAACTCACGTGCCCTCGGCTCCGTGACCGTCGCCTTCTCGGCCGTCACCTCCGTGGATGTCGCCTTCCCGGTTGTTGCCTCCGTGGCCGTCGCCGCTCCCACAACAATTGCCTCCATAGACTTCTCCTCCAGGAAGAAGAAGCGCAGGGGCAAGAAGAGCAAGGGCCCTTAAGAGTAGAGGACCAATGCCAGTGTTGGCGCCTTGGTCTGCCACAACTTTGGCCAGCCAGAACACGTGTGGTATACGTGTCTGCTCTCGACGGACGAGGCACACGCTATCGCCACCATGCATCGCCAACGTGAGCGTCGTCTTACCGCCGCTACCGTGGCTGTCGCCGCCCTTGATGCGTACACCCCACTCGACAGTTCCACCTCTCCGACGGTCGGACCTGCCCTGCCGTCACCAGCCTTGCAGCAGCACCATCCGTGGTCGTCGACACACCTCCCTCTGTCATCTGCGCATCCCTCCTTCCTCCCAGGCTCAATTGCCGTCACGTTACAGTCGGTCCACTCCCTCACACCCTCCACTCGTGAGCGCCATTTCGAGCAATTTATCCTGCTCTAGATCGGACTGCCTCGCCCTCCTCTCCAAGGAAGTGCGAGTTATGTCACCACCTGTTCTCTTGCCCTGGCCTGCATAACAGAGATTGAGTTGCGGTTTTTCCCTGCATCTTCATTCGTCTTGTCATCTCTCGTGCCCTCCCATCCTTATCCTCTTTTCTATGACGTCGCATGGCTGGATGAATGCCAATCTCGGTTTGCATCCTCGTCCACCGCGTCAACGTCTCTCGCTCACTGCGTTGCATCGGTTAGGGACCTGGCGACATCAGTCCAGGATCCTGCCGAGACCTGGATCATCGACTCCGGGGCCACGCATCACATGACAGCCTTGCGTGAGGCCTTAAGCGTCCTTGGCCCCGATGTCTCTGGTGTTCGGTCGGGCTTTGGTCAGGTGTTTGATGTCCGCGGTGTTGGTGTTGTTCATTTCCGTGGTCCCGTTGGGGACGTCTTCCTGGCCGATGTCCTTTTCATCCCTGGTCTTGAGCTTAACCTCCTGTCCGTCACTGCCCTCAACCGCATGAGGATGGAATTCTTGCACTCGCGCAGTGTTAGCACAGTGTTGTTGCTTTCGTCAAATCGTGTCATCCTACACGCCACCGCTCGTGGCAAACTGTGGCACATCCCTTGACTGTCCTCCCCGTCGACCGACTCCGGCAAGGTGTTTGTCACCTACGCGCTCTCTCCGTAGCACACCCGCCTTCTCCACTAACACCTCTGCCACATCCACTCAGCTACCCCATCGTCACCTTTGTCCATGAGTGGTGACCCGGTTCGTCGCTCCAGCCCTCCTCCTCTGGCCGTACACCCTTGTGCCTCAGTGTGCGCTATCCCATATCGGAGGCCAGCTCCGCCACTTCATCCACGCTCGCATGCTGCTCGCCCATTCCCTTTTTTCCGGCATACACAGATGCACCGCGGTAGAGCGGAGACAGGAGAGACTGTGAGTTGGCACCCTTGGCAGTCACGCGAGGACTGGTACACCCCAAGTGATGTAGCTGCGACGTGAGGAGTCGTAGTCGGAGACACCACTTCGTCTTTGAGGGAGGGAGCCGACCCGTACATGACAGGGGCAGCTATCTCTCTATGACGTAGAGACCACATGATTCATCGTTCAGGAACTGTTCAGCTACGTCATCAGCATCTCCGTCGAGGACATCGCCACCAGATTGATCTGCCCAAGGGGAGTGTTGTGTGGACCACGACCTGACGCGACGTTATGGGAGATGCATAGCGAGGAGTCCATACTCTGCTATGAGTATACTACAGCCGCACTCTGTTGGTCGAGACCCGGACACTTCGTCGGTTGCACTCGTGTCACGAGGAGACCATGGGGTCGTGTGTCTTGGTGTGTGGCCATACTACGTGTGGCATGTGCATGCCATGAAGTTTGCTCATTTTGGTCGAGATCCGGACACGTGGTGAGTACACCCGTCTTACGAGGAGACCCTCTATGATCATATGTGTTGATTGGTGATGCTATAGAAGGAAACTATGCAGCGTGTTGGGGCAGCAGCGTTGTTGATGCAGCGTGCGGGCTTCCACGCTCGTTGCTTAGATCAGCTGCCCCCTCAGTCTGCTGCTCTAGAGTCTAAGTCTGGAAGCTCTGG
>SZWC01001060.1:280672-317559 GCA_023375785.1 Penium margaritaceum | reverse complement strand
GTGTAAGTGCGTGTAAGTGCGTATAAGTTCATATCAGTGTGTGTTTGTGCGTGTAAGTGCATGTATGTTCATGTAACTGCGTATAAGTATGTGTAAGTACGTGTAAGTGCGTGTACGTGCGTGTAAGTGCGTGTAAGTGCGTGTAAGTGCATGTAAGTTTGTGTAAATGCGTGTAACTATGTGTAAGTGCGTGTAAGTGCGTGTTAGTGTGTGTCAGTGTGTGTGAGTGCGTGTAAGTTCGTGTAAGTACGTGTAAGTGCATGTAAATGCGTGTAAGTGCGTGTAAATGCGCATATGTGTATACAAGTTTATGCAAGTGCATGTAAACGCCTATAAGTACATGTAAGTGCATGTAAGTACGTGTAAGTATGTGTAAGTTTGTGTAAGTTTGTGTAAGTATGTGTAAGTACGTATTAGTGCGTGTAAGAGCGTGTAAGTGCGTGTAAGTGCGTGTACATTTGTGCGAGTACGTGTAAGTGCTTGTATGTGCATATGAGTGCGTGTAAGTGTGTGAAAGTATGTGTAAGTGGGTGTAAGTACGTGTAAGTGCGTGTAAGTTTGTGTAAGTACGTATAAGTGCGTGTAAGTACGTGCCATTGTGTGCCATTGCATGTAAGTTCGTGTAAGTGCGTGTAAGAGCGTCTAAGTGCGTGTAAGTGCGTATAAGTGAGTGTAAGTGTGTGTAAGTACATGTATATACGTGTACGTACATGTAAATGTGTATAAGTGCACGTAACTACGTGTAAGTACATGTAAGTGCGTGTCAGTGTGTGTAAGTGTATTTAAGTGCGTGTATGTGTATGTA
Source organism: Penium margaritaceum (assembly GCA_023375785.1). Taxonomy (NCBI): domain Eukaryota; kingdom Viridiplantae; phylum Streptophyta; class Zygnematophyceae; order Desmidiales; family Peniaceae; genus Penium; species Penium margaritaceum. Next base: position 316,754 of record SZWC01001060.1, on the reverse strand, counting down.
GGTGTGTGTAAATGCATTTAAGTGCGTGTAAGTACGTGTATGTTCGTGTAATTGCATGTAAGTGCGTGTACGTTCGTGAAAGTACGTGTAAGTGCATGTAAGTATGTGTAAGTGCGTGTACGTGTGTGTAAGTGTGTGTAAGTGCGTGAAAGTTCGTGTAAGTGTGTGTAAGTGTGTGTAAATGCGTATAAGTATATGTAAGTGCGTGTGAGTTTGTGTGAGTGTGTGTGAGTGCGTGTAAGTGCGTGAAAGTGCGTATCAGTGCGTATAAGTGTGTGTAAGTGCGTGTAAGTGCGTGTGAGTGTGTACAAGTGCGTGTAAGTGCGTGTAAGTGCATGGAAGTTTGTGTAAGTGCGTATAAGTATGTATAAATGCGTGTAAGTTTGTGTCAGTACGTGTAAGTGCATGTAAGTATGTGTAAGTGTGTGCAAGTATGTGTAATTGCGTGTAAGTGCGTGTAAGTGTGTGTACATACGTGTAAGTACTTGTAAGTACATTTAGGTACGTGTAAGTGCGTGTAAGTATGTGTAAGTGTGTGCAAGTATGTGTAATTGCGTGTAAGTGCGTGTAAGTGTGTGTACATACGTGTAAGTACTTGTAAGTACATTTAGGTACGTGTAAGTGCGTGTAAGTGTGTGTAAGTGCGTGTAAAAGTGTGTAAATGTGTGTAAGTGCGTGTAAGTACGTGTAAGTGCGTGTAAGTGTGTGTAAGTGTGTGTAAGTGCGTATAAGTGCCTCTAAGTATGTGTAAGTGTGTGTAAGTGCGTGTAAAAGTGTGTAAATGTGTGTAAGTGCGTGTAAGTACGTGTAAGTGCGTGTAAGTGTGTGTAAGTGTGTGTAAGTGCGTATAAGTGCCTCTAAGTATGTGTAAGTGTGTGTTGGTGCGTGTAAGTGTGTATCAGTGTGTGTAAGATCGTGTAAGTTTGTCTAAGTGCGTGTAAGTGCGTGTAAGTTCATGTAAGTACGTGTATGTGTGTGTGAGTGCGTGTGAGTGCGTGAAAGTGCGTGTAAGTGCGTGTAAGTTCGTGTAAGTATGTGTAAGTGTGTGTACATTCGTGTAAGTACGTGCAAGTGTGTGTAAGTGTGTGTAAGTGTATGTACGTGTGTATAAGTGCGTGTAAGTTTGTGTACGTTGGTGTAAGTGCGTGTAAGTGTGTGTAAGTTTATGTGAGTGCGTCTAAGTGCGTGTGAGTTCGTGTCAGTGCGTGTAAGTGCATGTACGTGCATGTAAGTACTTGTAAGTGCGTGTAAGTGCGTATAAATGTATGTAAGTATGTGTAAGTGCGTGTAAGTATGTGTAAGTGCGTGTAAGTGCGTGTCAGTGCGTGTAAGTGCATGTACGTGCATGTAAGTACTTGTAAGTGCGTGTAAGTGCGTATAAATGTATGTAAGTATGTGTAAGTGCGTGTAAGTATGTGTAAGTGCGTGTAAGTGCGTGTACGTTTGTGTAAGTGCGTGTAAGTGCGTGTACGTTCGTGTAAATCCCTGTAAGTGCGTGTAAGTACGTGTAAGTGCCTGTAACTTCGTGCCAGTGCGTGTAAGTGCGTGTAAGTATGTGTAAGTGCGTGTAAGTGCGTGTACGTTTGTGTAAGTGCGTGTAAGTGCGTGTACGTTCGTGTAAATCCCTGTAAGTGCGTGTAAGTACGTGTAAGTGCCTGTAAGTTCGTGCCAGTGCGTGTAAGTGCTTGTAAGTGCGTGTAAGTGTGTGTAAGTATGTGTAAGTACGTGTAGGTTCATGTAAGTGCGTGTAAGTGCGTGTAAGTGCATGTAAGTACCTATAGGTGCGTATATGTGGGTGTAAGTACGTGTAAGTTCATGTAAGTGCGTGTAAGTACGTGTAAGTCCGTTTTAGTGCGTGTAAGTATGTGTAAGTACGTGTAAGTGCATGTAAATGCGTATAAGTGCGTGTGAGTGTGTGTAAGTGCGTGTAAGTACGTGTAAGTCCGTTTTAGTGCGTGTAAGTATGTGTAAGTACGTGTAAGTGCATGTAAATGCGTATAAGTGCGTGTGAGTGTGTGTAAGTGCGTGTAAGCGCATGTAAGCGCGTGTAAGAATGTATAAGTGCTTGTAAGTGCGTGTAAGTGCGTGTCAGTGCGTATAAGTGTGTGTAAGTTCGTGTAAGAGTGTGTACGTTTGTATAAGTATGTGTAAGAGCGTCTAAGTTTGTGTAAGCACGTGCAAGTGCGTGTAAGTGCGTGTAAGTGCGTGTCAGTGCGTATAAGTGTGTGTAAGTTCGTGTAAGAGTGTGTACGTTTGTATAAGTATGTGTAAGAGCGTCTAAGTTTGTGTAAGCACGTGCAAGTGCGTGTAAGCGTGTGTAAGTACGTGTAAGTGTGTGTAAGTACGTGTAAGTTTGGGTAAGTGCGTGTAAGAGCGTGTAAGTGCGTATTAGTGTGTGTAAGTCCGTGTAAGTTTGTGTAAGTGCATGTAAGTGGGTGTAAGTGCGTGTACGTTGGTGTAAGTGCATGTAAGTCTGTGTACGTTCGTGAAAGTGCGTGTAAGTGCGTGTAAGTATGTGTAAGTATGTACAAGTGTGTGTAAGTGGGTGTAAGTGCGTGTAAGTTAGTGTAAGTGTGTGTATGTGTGTGTAAGTGTGTGTAAGTGCATGTAAGTGCGTGTAAGTGCGTGTGAGTTTGTGTCGGTGCGTGACAGTACGTGAGAGGACGTGAAAGTGCATGTAAGTACGTGTAAGTGCGTGTAAGTTCTTGTAAGTGTGTGTGAATACGTATAAGTACATGTAAGTGCGTGTAAGTGCATGTAAGTTCATGTAAGTGCGTGTAAGTGTGTGTAAGTGCGTGTAAGTACATATCAGTGTGTGTATGTGCNGCATGTAAGTGCGTGTAAGTGCGTGTGAGTTTGTGTCGGTGCGTGACAGTACGTGAGAGGACGTGAAAGTGCATGTAAGTACGTGTAAGTGCGTGTAAGTTCTTGTAAGTGTGTGTGAATACGTATAAGTACATGTAAGTGCGTGTAAGTGCATGTAAGTTCATGTAAGTGCGTGTAAGTGTGTGTAAGTGCGTGTAAGTACATATCAGTGTGTGTATGTGCATGTAAGTGCGTGTAAGTACGTGTAAGTACGTGTAAGTGCGTGTAGGTGCATGTATGTTCATGTAGGTGCGTATAAGTGTGTGTAAGTGTGTGTTAGTGTGTGTAGGTGCATGTAAGTGTGTATAAGTGCGTATAAGTTCGTGTAAGTACGTCTAAGTGTGTGTAAACACGTGTATGTGCGTGTAAGTATGTGTAAGTGCGTGTAAGTGCGTGTAAGTGTGTGTCAGTGTGTATGAGTGTGTGTAATTTCATGTAAGTACATGTAAGTGCATGTAGATGCGTGTAAGTGTGTGTAAATGCGTATACGTGTGTACAAGTGCATGCACTTGCATGTAAACGCCTGTAAGTACGTGTGAGTGCGTGTAAGTACGTGTAAGTGCGTGTAAGTTTGTGTAAGTGTGTGTAATTATGTGTAAGTGCGTATTAGGGCGTGTAAGAGCGTGTACGTGCGTGGAAGTGCGTGTAAGTGCGTGTACATTTGTGCAAGTGCTTGTATGTGCATATGAGTGCGTGTAAGTGCGTGCAAGTATGTGTAAGTGCGTGTAAATGCGTGTAAGTGCGTGTAAGTGCGTGTACATTTGTGCAAGTGCTTGTATGTGCATATGAGTGCGTGTAAGTGCGTGCAAGTATGTGTAAGTGCGTGTAAATGCGTGTAAGTGCGTGTAAGTGCGTGTAAGTGCGTGTAAGTGCATGTAAGTTTATGTCAGTGCATGTAAGTACGTGTAAGTATGTGTAAGTGCGTGTAAATGCGTGTAAGTGCGTGTAAGTGCGTGTAAGTGCGTGTAAGTGCATGTAAGTTTATGTCAGTGCATGTAAGTACGTGTAAGTATGTGGAAGTGTCTGTATGTGCGTGTAAGTGCGTGTAAGTGATTGCAAGTTCATGTAAGTGTGTGTACGTACGTGTAAGTGCATGTAAGTGCATGTAGGTACGTGTGTGTGTAAGTGTGTGTAAGTGCGTGTAAGCATGTGTAAATGCGTGCGAGTACGTGTAAGTACGTGTAAGTGCGTGTAAGCGTGTATAAGTGTGTGTAAGTACATATAAGTACGTGTAAGTATGAGTGAGTGTGTGTTCGTGGGTGTAAGTGTGTATCAGTGTGTGTCAGTGCGTGTAAGTGCGTGTAAGTTCGTGTAAGTATGTATAGGTGCGTGTACGTTCGTGTAAGTGCGTGCAAGTTTGTGTAAGTGCGTGTAAGTGTATGTACGTGTGTGTAAGTGCGTGTAAGTTTGTTTAAGTTCGTGTAAGTGCGTGTAAGTGTGTGTAAGTTCGTGTAAGTACATGTGAGTGCGTGTAAGTATGTGTATGTGCGTGTAAGTGCGTGTAAGTTTATGTAAGTACGTGTAAGTGCGTGTACATTCGTTTATGTCCGTGTAAGTGTGTGTTAGTACGTGTAAGTGCCTGTAAGTTCGTGCCAGTGCGTGTAAGTGCGTGTAAGTGCATGTAAGTGCATGGAAGTACGTGTAAGTGCGCGTAAGTGCGTGTAAATGCGTGTAGGTGCGTGTAAGTGCATGTGAGTGTGTATAAGTGTGTGTAAGTGCGTGTAAGTGTGTGTAAGTATGTATGAATGGGTGTAAGTTTAGATAAGTTTGTGTAAGTGTGTGTAAGTGTATGTAAGTTTGTATAAGTGCCTATAAGTGCATGTGAGTGGGTATCAGTACGCGTAAGTGGGTATAAGTGCGTGTAAGTGCGTATAAGTGAGCGTTAGTACGTGTAAGTGCGTGTAAGTGCGTCTAAGTACATATGAGTGCGTGTAAGTGCATGTAAGTGCGTGTACGTTCGTGTAAGTGCATGTAAGTATGTGGAAGTGTGTGTACGTTTGTATAAGTACGTGTAAGTGTATGTAAGTACGTGTAAGTGCGTGTAAGTGCGTGTAAGTGTGTGTAAATGCGTGTAAGTTTGTGTAAGTTCGTGATAGTTCGTGTAAGTACGTGTAAGTTTCTGTAAGTGCGTGTAAGTGCATGTGAGTTCGTATCAGTGCTTGTAAGTTCATGTAAGTGCATGTAAGTGTGTGTAAGTGCGTGTAAGTGCGTGTGAGTGCATGTAAGTGCGTGTACATGCGTGTAAGTATGTGTAAGTTCGTGTAAGTCCTTGCAAGTGCGTGTAGGTTTGTGTAAGTACATGGAAGTGCGTATCAGTGCGTGGAAGTGCGTATAAGTTTGTGTAAGTTCGTGTAGGTATGTGTAAGTGCGTGTAAGTTCGTGTAAGTCCTTGCAAGTGCGTGTAGGTTTGTGTAAGTACATGGAAGTGCGTATCAGTGCGTGGAAGTGCGTATAAGTTTGTGTAAGTTCGTGTAGGTATGTGTAAGTGCGTGTAAGTGCGTGTATGTGCGTGTAAGTGCGTGTAACTGCATATAAAAGTGTGTAAGTGCGTGTAAGTTGGTGTAAGTATGTGTAAGTACGTGTAAGTGTGTGTAAGTGCGTGTAAGTGCATGTAAGTATGTGTAAGTGCGTGTAAGTGCGTGCAAGTGTGTGTCAGTGCGTGTAAGTGCGTGTAAGCTCGTGTAAGTGGGTGTAAGTACGGGTAAGTGTATGTAAGTGCGTGTAAGTACGTGAAAGTGTGTGTAAGTACGTGGAAGTACATGTAAGTGCATGTAAGTCCATGTATGTGCGTGTAAGTGCATGTGAGTTGGTGTCGATGCATGTAAGTGCGTGTAAGTGCGTGTAAGTGTGTGTAGGTGTGTGTAAGTGATTGTAAGCGCGAATAAGTATGTATAAGTGCGTGTAAGTGAGTGTAAGTGCGTGTCTGTGTTTGTAAGTATGTGTAGGCTTGTGTAAGTATGTGTAAGTTCGTATAAGTATGTGTATGTGCGTGTAAGTATGTGTTAGCGCATGTAAGTGCGTGTAAGTATGTGCCTGTACGTGCCAGTGCATGTAAGTTTGTGTAAGTGCGTGTAAGTGCGTGTAAGTGTGTGCAAGTGCATGTAAGTACGTGTAAGTGCGTGTAAGTGCGTGTAAGTGCATGTAAGTGCGTGTAAGTATGTGCCTGTACGTGCCAGTGCATGTAAGTTTGTGTAAGTGCGTGTAAGTGCGTGTAAGTGTGTGCAAGTGCATGTAAGTACGTGTAAGTGCGTGTAAGTGCGTATACGTGTGTGTAAGTGTGTGTAAGTGCGTGTAAGTATTTGTAAGTGTGTGTAAGTGCGTGTAAGTGCGTATAAATTCGTGTTAGTCCGTGTAAGTGTGTGTGAGTGTATGTAAGTTTCTATAAGTGTGTGTAAGTGCGTGTAAGTATTTGTAAGTGTGTGTAAGTGCGTGTAAGTGCGTATAAATTCGTGTTAGTCCGTGTAAGTGTGTGTGAGTGTATGTAAGTTTCTATAAGTGCGTGTAAGTGCGTGTGAGTTCATGTCAGTGCGTGTAAGTGTGTGTAAGTGCGTGTAAGTGTGTGTAAGTATGAATAAGTGCATGGAAGTGCTTGTAAGTACATATAAGTGTGTGTGAGTGCGTATAAGTGTGTGTAAGTGTGTGTGAGTTGGTGTAAGTGCGTGTGAGTGCGTGTAAGTATGTGTACATTTATATAAGTGCGTGTAAGTGTGTGTAAGTGCGTGTAAGTGTGTGTAAGTGTGTGTGAGTTGGTGTAAGTGCGTGTGAGTGCGTGTAAGTATGTGTACATTTATATAAGTGCGTGTAAGTGTGTGTAAGTGCGTGTAAGTGTGTGTAAGTTTGTGTAAATTTGTGTAAGTTTGTGTAAGTTCGTGTACGTTAGTGTAATTGCATGTAAGTTTGTGTAAGTGCGTGTAAGTGCGTGTGAGTTTGTGTCAATACGTGTAAGTACGTGTAAGTGCGTGTAAGTGTGTGTAAGTGCATGTAAGTGCGTGAGTGAGTGTAAGTGCGTGTAAGCGCGTGTAAGTGTGGTAAGTTCGTGTGAGTGCGTGTAAGTGCGTGTAAGTTTGTACAAGAATGTGGAAGTCCGTGTAAGTGCATGTAAGTGCGTGTAGGTGTGCGTAAGTGCATGTATGTACGTGTGCGTTTATGTAAGTGCGTGTAAGTATGTATAAGTGCGTGTAAGTGCGTGTAAGTGTGTGTAAGTGTGTGTAAATGTGTGTAAATGAGTATAAGTACGTGTAAGTGCATGTAAGTACGTGTAAGTGCGTGTAAGTATGTATAAGTGCGTGTAAGTGCGTGTAAGTGTGTGTAAGTGTGTGTAAATGTGTGTAAATGAGTATAAGTACGTGTAAGTGCATGTAAGTACGTGTAAGTGTGTGTAAGTGCGTGTAAGTGCATCTAAGTATGTGTAAGTGCGTGTAGGTACGTATAAGTGCATGTCAGTGCGTGTAAGTGTGTGTAAGTTCGTGTAAGTGCGTGTAAGTATGTGTAAGTGCGTGTAAGTGTGTGTAAGTGCGTGTAAGTGCATCTAAGTATGTGTAAGTGCGTGTAGGTACGTATAAGTGCATGTCAGTGCGTGTAAGTGTGTGTAAGTTCGTGTAAGTGCGTGTAAGTATGTGTAAGTGTGTGTTAGTATGTGTAAGAGTGTGTAGGTGCGTGTTAGTGATGTAAGTGTGTGTAAGTGTGTGTAAGTGCGTATAAGTACGTGTAAGTATGTGTAAGTACGTGTAAGTGCATGTAAGTGCGTGTAAGTGTGTATAAATGTGCGTAAGTACGTGTAAGTGTGTGTACGTATGTGTAAGTATGTGTAAGTGTATGTAAGTACGTATAAGTGTATTTAAGTACGCGTAAGTACGTGTAAGTATGTGTAAGCGCGTGCAAGTACGTGTAAGTGCGTGCCACTGTGTGCCAGTGCGTGTAAGTTCGTGTAAGTGCGTGTAAGTGCATGTAAGTACGTGTAAGTGCGCGTAAGTGCGTGTAAGTGCGTGTAAGTACGTGCAAGTGCGTGTAAGTCTGTGTAAGTGTGTGTAAGTGTGTGTAAGTGCGTGTAAGTGCATGTAAGTACGTGTAAGTGCGCGTAAGTGCGTGTAAGTGCGTGTAAGTACGTGCAAGTGCGTGTAAGTCTGTGTAAGTGTGTGTAAGTGTGTGTAAGTGCGTATAAGTGTGTATAAGTGCGTGTACGTTTGTATACGTTTGTGTAAGTTCGTGTAAGTGCGTGTAAGTGTATGTACGTGTGTGTAAGTGCGTGTAAGTCTGTGTAAGTGTGTGTAAGTGTGTGTAAGTGCGTATAAGTGTGTATAAGTGCGTGTACGTTTGTATACGTTTGTGTAAGTTCGTGTAAGTGCGTGTAAGTGTATGTAAGTTTGTATAAGTGTATATAAGTGCATGTGAGTTGGTGTCAGTACGTGTAAGTGCGTATAAGTGCGTGTAAGTGCGTACAAGTGCATCTAAGTATGTGTAAGTGCGTGTAAGTGCGTGTAAGTGCATGTACGTGCGTGTCGGTTCGTGTAAGTGCATGTGAGTACGTGTAAGTGTGTGTAGGGTTGTATAAGTATGTGTAAGTGTGTGTAAGTACGTGTAAGTTTGTGTAAGTGCGTGTAAGTGCGTATAAATACGTGTAAGTTCATGTAAGTTCGTGATAGTTTGTGTAAGTGCGTGTAAGTTTGTGTAAGTGTATAAGTGTGTGTGAGTTTGTGTCAGTGCGTGTAAGTGCATGTAAGTGCATGTAAGTGTGTGTAAGCGCGTATAAGTGCGTGTGAGTGCATGTAAGTGCGTGTAAGTGGATGTAAGTACGTGTAAGTTTGTGAAAGTGCGTGTCAGTGCATGTACGTTTGTGTAAGTACGTGGATGTGCATGTAAGTGCATGTAAGTGCGTGTAAGTTTGTGTAAGTTCGTGTAAGTATGTGTAAGTGCGTGTAAGTGAGTGTAAGTACGTGTAAGTGCATGTAAATGTGTGTAAGTGCATGTAAGTACGTGTAAGTGTGTGTAAGTGCATGTAAGTGTGTGTATGTGCGTGTAAGTGCATGTAAGTATGTGTAAGTGTGTGTAAGTGCGTGCAAGTGTGTGTCCGTGCGTGTAAGTGCGTGTAAGTTTGTGTAAGTGCGTATAAGTGCGGGTAAGTGTATGTAAGTGCGTGAAAGTGCATGTAAGTACATGTAAGTATGTGTAAGTGCATGTAAGTCCATGTATGTGAGTGTAAGTACATGTGAGTTTGTGTCAGTGCATGTAAGTGCGTGTAAGTGCGTGTAAGTGCGTGTACGTGTGTGTAAGTGAGTGTAAGCGCGTGTAAGTATGAGTAAGTGCGTGTAAGTGCGTATAAGGGTGTTTCAGTGTGTGTAAGTGCGTGTAAGTGCGTGTAAGTGCGTGTACGTGTGTGTAAGTGAGTGTAAGCGCGTGTAAGTATGAGTAAGTGCGTGTAAGTGCGTATAAGGGTGTTTCAGTGTGTGTAAGTACGTGTAAGCTTTTGTAAGTGCATGTAAGTTCGTATAAGCATGTGTAAGTGCGTGTAACTATGTGTAAGCGCGTGTAAGTGCGTGCCAGTGCGTGCCAGTGCGTGTAAGTTTGTGTAAGAGCGTGTAAGTGCGTGTAAGTGCGTGTAAGTGCGTGTAACTACCTGTAAGTGCATGTAAGTGCGTGTACGTGTGTGTAAGTGTGTATACGTGCGTGTAAGTGCGTGTAAGTGTGTGTAAGTGAGTGTAAGTGCGTGTAAGTTTGTTTAAGTGTGTGTGAGTGAGTGTAAGTGCGTGTTAGTTTGTGTAAGTGTGTGTAAGTGAGTCTAAGTGTGTGTTAGTTCGTGTAAGTGTGTGTGAGTGTATGTAAGTTTGTATATGTGCGTGTAAGTGCGTGTAAGTTTGTTTAAGTGTGTGTGAGTGAGTGTAAGTGCGTGTTAGTTTGTGTAAGTGTGTGTAAGTGAGTCTAAGTGTGTGTTAGTTCGTGTAAGTGTGTGTGAGTGTATGTAAGTTTGTATATGTGCGTGTAAGTGCATGTGAGTTTGTGTCAGTGCATGTAAGTGAGTGTAAGTGCGTGTAAGTGCGTCTAAGTGCGTGTAAGTGCGTGTAAGTGCGTGAGACTACGTGTAAGTGTTTGTGAGTGCGTGTAAGTGTGTGTAAGTGCGTGTAAGTTGGTGTAAGTAGGTGTGAGTGCGTATAAGTATGTGTACATTTATATAAGTGCGTGTAAGTGTGTGTAAGTGCGTGTAAGTGTGTGTAAGTAGGTGTAAGTGCGTGTAAGTTGGTGTAAGTAGGTGTGAGTGCGTATAAGTATGTGTACATTTATATAAGTGCGTGTAAGTGTGTGTAAGTGCGTGTAAGTGTGTGTAAGTAGGTGTAAATGCGTGTAATTTTGTGTGAGTTCATGTAAATTCGTGTAAGTGCTTGTAAGTTCGTGTAAGTGCGTGTAAGTGCGTGTGAGATTGTATCAGTGCGTGTAAGTACGTGTAAGTGCGTGTAAGTACGTGTAAGTGCGTGTACGTGTGTGTACGTGCATGTAAGTGCATGTGAAAGCGTGTAAGTGCGTGTAAGTACGTGTAAGTGCGTGTACGTGTGTGTACGTGCATGTAAGTGCATGTGAAAGCGTGTAAGTGCGTGTAAGTGTGTGTAAGTGCGTGTAAGTTTGTGTAAGTGCGTGTAAGTGCATGTAAGTTTGTATAAGTATGTGGAAGTGCGTGTAAGTGCATGTAAGTGGATGTAGGTGTGTGTAAGTGCGTGTACGTGCGTGTACGTTTGTGTAAGTGTGTGTAAGTATGTATAAGTGCGTGTAAGTACGTGTAAGTGCGTGTAAGTGCATGTAAGTGGATGTAGGTGTGTGTAAGTGCGTGTACGTGCGTGTACGTTTGTGTAAGTGTGTGTAAGTATGTATAAGTGCGTGTAAGTACGTGTTAGTGCGTGTAAGTGTGTGTAAATGCGTGTAAGTGAGTGTAAGTACGTGTAAGTGCATGTAAGTACGTGTGAGTGTGTGTAAGTGCGTGTAAGTGCATGTAAGTATGCGTAAGGGCATGTAAGTGCGTATAAGTGCATGTCAGTGCGTGTAAGTGTGTGTAAGTTTGTGTAAGTGCATGTAAGTATGTGTAAGTGCTTGTTAGTGCGTGTAAGAGTGTATACGTGTGTGTTAGTGCGTGTAAGTGTGTATACGTTCGTGCAAGTGCATGTAAGTGCGTGTAAGTGCATGTAATTGCGTGTAAGTGCGTGTAAGTGCGTGTAAGTGCGTGTAAGTACGTGTAAGTGCATGTAAGTGCGTGTAAGTGCATGTAAGTGCGTGTAAGTGCATGTAAGTGCGTGTAAGTGCGTGTAAGTACATGTAAGTGCATGTAAGTACGTGTAAGTGCATGTAAGTACGTGTGAGTGTGTGTAAGTGCGTGTAAGTGCATGTAAGTATGTGTAAGTGCGTGTTAGTGCGTGTAAGAGTGTATACGTGTGTGTTAGTGCGTGTAAGTGTGTATACGTTCGTGCAAGTGCATGTAAGTGCGTGTAAGTGCATGTAATTGCGTGTAAGTGCGTGTAAGTGCGTGTAAGTGCGTGTAAGTACGTGTAAGTGCATGTAAGTACGTGTAAGTGCATGTAAGTGCGTGTAAGAGCATGCAAGTGCATGCCAGTATGTGCCAGTGTGTGCCAGTGCGTATAGGCTTGTGTAAGTGCGTGTAAGTGGGTGTAAGTACGTATAAGTGCGTGTAAGTGCGTATAAGGGTGTATAAGTACGTGTAAATGCGTTTAAGTGTGTGTAAGTGCGTGTAAGTGCGTGTAAGTGCGTGTAAGTGTATGTAAGTTTGTGTAAGTGCGTGCAAGTGTGTGCAAGTGTGTGTTAGTGCATGTAAGTACGTGTAAGTTTGTGAAAGTCCGTTTAAGTGCGGGTAAGTGTATGTAAGTGTGGGTAAGTGCATGTAAGTGCGTGTAAGTATGTGTAAATATGTGCAAGTGCATGTAAGTCCGTGTATGTGCGTGTAAGTACGTGTGAGTTCGTGTCAGTGCATGTAAGTGCATGTATGTGCGTGTAAGTGCATGTACGTGTATGTCAGTGAGTGTAAGCGCGTGTAAGTATGTGTAAGTGCGTGTAAGTGCGTGTAAGTGTGTTTCAGAGTGTGTAAGTACGTGTAAGCTTGTGTAAGTGCGTGTAAGTTTGTATAAGCATGTGTAAGTGCGTGCAAGTATGTGTAAGCGCGTGTAAGTGCATGTAAGTGTGTGCTAGTGCTTGCCAGTGCGTGTAAGTTTGTATAAGTGTGTGTAAGTGCGTGCAAGTATGTGTAAGCGCGTGTAAGTGCATGTAAGTGTGTGCTAGTGCTTGCCAGTGCGTGTAAGTTTGTATAAGTGTGTGTAAGTGCATGTAAGTGCATGTAAGTGCGTGTAAGTATGTGTAAGTGCGCGTAAGTCTTTGTACGTGTGTGTAAGTGAGTGTAAGTATGTGTAAGTGCGTGGAAGTGTGTGTAAGTACGTGTAAGTGCGTGTAAGTTCGTGTTAGTTTGTGTAAGTGTGTGTGAGTGTATGTAAGTTTGTATATGTGCTTGTAAGTGCGTGTGAGTTTGTGTCAGTGCATGTTAGTGTGTGTAAGTGCGTGTAAGTGCGTGTAAGGGCGTGTAAGTGCTTGTATGTGCGTGAAAGTATGTGTAAGTGTGTGTGAGTGCGTGTAAGTGTGTGTAAGTGCGTGTACGTTGGTGTAAGTAGGTGTGAGTGTGTGTAAGTATGTGTACATTTGTATGAGTGCGTGTAAGTGTGTGTAAGTGCGTGTAAGTGTGTGTAAGTATGTGTAAATGCGTGTAAGTTCGTGTAAGTTTGTGTAAGTTTGTGTAAGTGTGTGTGAGTGTATGTAAGTTTGTATATGTGCTTGTAAGTGCGTGTGAGTTTGTGTCAGTGCATGTTAGTGTGTGTAAGTGCGTGTAAGTGCGTGTAAGTGCGTGTAAGTGCCTGTATGTGCGTGAAAGTATGTGTAAGTGTGTGTGAGTGCGTGTAAGTGTGTGTAAGTGCGTGTACGTTGGTGTAAGTAGGTTTGAGTGTGTGTAAGTATGTGTACATTTGTATGAGTGCGTGTAAGTGTGTGTAAGTGCGTGTAAGTGTGTGTAAGTATGTGTAAATGTGTGTAAGTTCGTGTAAGTTTGTGTAAGTTTGTGTAAGTGCTTGTAAGTTTGTGTAAGTGCGTGTAAGTGCGTGTGAGTTTGTGTCAGTGCGTGTAAGTACGTGTAAGTGCGTGTCTGTGTGTGTAAGTGAATGTAAGTGTGTGTGAGTTTGTGTAAGTGTGTGTAAGTTCGTGAAAGTGCGTGCAAGTTTGTGTAAGTGCGTGTAAGTGCGTGTAAGTTTGTATAAGTACGTGGAAGTGCGTGTAAGTGCATGTAAGTACGTGTAGGTGTGTGTAAGTGCGTGTAAGTGCGTGTAAGTTTGTATAAGTACGTGGAAGTGCGTGTAAGTGCATGTAAGTACGTGTAGGTGTGTGTAAGTGCATGTACGTGCGTGTACGTTCCTGTAAGTACGTGTAAGTATGTATAAGTGCATGTAAGTGCGTGTAAGTGCGTGTAAGTGTATGTAAATGCATGTATGTGAGTGTAAGTACGTGTTAGTGCATGTAAATACGTGTAAGTGTGTGTAAGTGCGTGTAAGTGCATGTAAGTATGCGTAAGTGTGTGTGAGTACGTGTCAGTGCGTGTAAGTGTGTGTAAGTTCGTGTAAGTGCGTGTAAGTATGTGTAAGTGCATGTTAGTGCGTGTAAGAGTGTTTAAGTGTGTGTTAGTGCATGTAAGTATCTGTACATTTGTGCAAATGCATGTTAGTGTGTGTAAGTGCATGTAAGTGCGTGTAAGTGCGTGTAAGTACGTGTAAGTGCGTGTAAGTACGTGTAAATACATGTACGTGCATGTAAGTGCGTGTAAGTGCGTGTAAGAGCGTGCAAGTGCATGCCAGTGCGTGCCAGAGCATGGTGGTGAGTGTAAGTGTGTGTAAGTGCGTGTAAGTGCGTGTAAGTGTGTGTAAGTTTCTGTAAGTGTGTATAAGTGCAGGTAAGTGTATGTAAGTGCGTGTAAGTGCGTGTAAGTGCGAGTAAGTACGTGTAAGTATGTATAAGTGCATGTAAGTCCGTGTATGTACGTTTAAGTACGTGTGAGTTTGTCTCAGTGCATGTAAGTGCGTGTACGTGTGTGTAAGTGAGTATAAGTGCGTGTAAGTGCGTGTTAGTTTGTGTAAGTGTGTGTAAGTGAGTCTAAGTGTGTGTTAGTTCGTGTAAGTGTGTGTAAGTGAGTATAAGTGCGTGTAAGTGCGTGTTAGTTTGTGTAAGTGTGTGTAAGTGAGTCTAAGTGTGTGTTAGTTCGTGTAAGTGTGTGTGAGTGTATGTAAGTTTGTACATGTGCGTGTAAGTGCGTGTGAGTTCGTGTCAGTGCATGTAAGTGTGTGTAAGTGCATGTAAGTGCGTGTAAGTGCGTGTAAGTACGTGTAAGTGCATGAAAGTACGTACAAGTGTGTGTGAGTGCGTGTAAGTGTGTGTAAGTGCGTGTAAGTTGGTGTACGTAAGTGTGAGTGCGTGTAAGTATGTGTTCATTTATATAAGTGCGTGTAAGTGTGTGTAAGTGCGTGTAAGTGTGTGTAAGTATGTGTAAATACGTGTAAGTTCGTGTAAGTTCATGTAAGTTTGTGTAAGTGCTTGTAAGTTTGTCTAAGTACGTGTAAGTGCGTGTGAGTTTGTATCAGTGCGTGTAAGTACGTGTAAGTGTGTGACGTGTGTGTAAGTGCATGTAAGTGCGTGTGAGTGCGTGTAAGTGTGTGTAAGTGCGTCTAAGTGTGTGTGAGTTTGTGTAAGTGCGTGTAAGTGTGTGTAAGTTGGTATAAGTACGTGGAAGTGCGTGTAAGTGCATGTAAGTGCGTGTACGTGTGTGTAAGGGCATGTACGTGCGTTTACGTTCATGTAAGTGCGTGGAAGTATGTATAATTGCGTGTAAGTGCATGTAAGTGCGTGTAAGTGCATGTAAGTGCGTGTACGTGTGTGTAAGGGCATGTACGTGCGTTTACGTTCATGTAAGTGCGTGGAAGTATGTATAATTGCGTGTAAGTGCATGTAAGTACGTGTAAGTGTGTGTACATGCGTGTAAGTGAGTGTAAGTACGTCTAAGTGCATGTAAGTACGTGTAAGTGTGTGTAAGTGCATATAAGTGCATGTAAGTATGCGCAAGTGCGTGTGAACGCGTGTAAGTGTGTGTTAGTGCGTGTAAGTGTGTGTAAGTTTGTGTAAGTGCGTGTAAGTATGTGTGAGTGCATGTTAGTGCGTGTAAGAGTCTGTAAGTGTATGTTAGTGCGTGTAAGTGTGTGTAAGTTTGTGTAAGTGCGTGTAAGTATGTGTGAGTGCATGTTAGTGCGTGTAAGAGTCTGTAAGTGTATGTTAGTGCGTGTAAGTGTGTGTACGTTTGTGCAAGTGCATGTAAGTACGTGTAAGTGCATGAAAGTGCGTGTAAGTGCGTATAAGTGCATATAAGTGCGTGTAAGTGCGTGTAAGTGCGTGGAAGTGCGTGTAAGTGCGTGTAAGTGCGTGTAAGTGCGTGTAAGTGCGTGTAAGTGCGTGCAAGTGTGTGTAAGTCCGTGTAAGTGCGTGTAAGTGCGTGTAAGTGCGTGGAAGTGCGTGTAAGTGCGTGTAAGTGCGTGGAAGTGCGTGTAAGTGCGTGTAAGTGCGTGGAAGTGCGTGTAAGTGCGTGTAAGTGCGTGCAAGTGTGTGTAAGTCCGTGTAAGTGCGTGTAAGTGCGTGTAAGTACGTGTAAGTGCATGTAAGTACGTGTAAGTGCATGAAAGTGCGTGTAAGTGCGTATAAGTGCATATAAGTGCGTGTAAGTGCGTGTAAGTGCGTGGAAGTGCGTGTAAGTGCGTGTAAGTGCGTGTAAGTGCGTGTAAGTGCGTGTAAGTGCGTGCAAATGCATGCCAGTGTGTGCCAGTGCGTGCCAGTGCGTGTACGTTCGTGTAAGTGCGTGTAAGTGGGTGTTAGTACATTTAAGTGCGTGTAAGTGTGTATAAGGATGTGTAAGTACGTGTAAGTGCGTGCAAGTGTGTGTAAGTCCGTGTAAGTGCATGTAAGTGCGTGTAAGTGTGTGTAAGTGCGTGTAAGTGTGTGTAAGTGCGTGTAAGTGCGTGTAAGTTTGTGTGAGTTTGTCTCAGTGCGTTTAAGTACGTGTAACTTTGTGTAAGTGTGTGTAAGTAAGTGTAAGTGCGTGCAAGTGTGTGTAAGTGCATGTAAGTGCGTTTAAGTATGTATAAGTACGTGTAAGTGCGTGTAAGTGTGTGTAAGTGCATACAAGTGCGTGTAAGTTCGTGTAAGTGCGTGTAAGTTCGTGTACATTCATGTAAGTACGTGTAAGTGCATGTAAGTGTGTGTACGTGTGTGTAAGTACGTGTAAGTACGTGTAAGTTTGTGTAAGTTTTGGTAAGTGTGTGTAAGTACGTGTAAGTGCATGTAAGTGTGTGTACGTGTGTGTAAGTACGTGTAAGTACGTGTAAGTTTGTGTAAGTTTTGGTAAGTGTGTGTAAGCGTGTGTAAGTGCGTATAAGTATGTGTAAGTACGTGTGAGTTCGTTTGAGCACGTGCAAGTGCATGTAAGTACATGTAAGTGTGTTTAAGTGTTTGTAAGTGTACGTAAGTGTATGTAAGTGTGTGTAGGTATGTGTAAGTGCGTATAAGTTTGTGTAAGTGCGTTTAAGTACGTGTACATTTGTGAAAGTGTGTGTAACTTCGTCTAAGTACATTTAAGTGCGTATACGTGTGTGTAAGTGCCTGTAAGTGCGTATAAGTTCATGGAACTGCGTGTAAGTGTGTGTAAGTGGGTGTAAGTGCGTGTAAGTGCGTGTGAGTTTGTGTCAATGCGTGTAAGTGCGTGTGAGTGCGTGTGAGAGCGTGTAAGTGCGTGTAAGTGTGTGCAAGTGCGTGTAAGTCTGTGTAAGTGCGTGTAAGTATGTATGAGATCGTGTAAGTGCGTGTAGGTGTGTGTAAGTACGTGTATGTGCGTGTAAGTATGTGTAAGTGTGTATAAGTGCGTGTAAGTTTGTGTAAGTGCGTGTAGATACGTGTAAGTGCGTGTAGGTGTGTGTAAGTACGTGTATGTGCGTGTAAGTATGTGTAAGTGTGTATAAGTGCGTGTAAGTTTGTGTAAGTGCGTGTAGATACGTGTAAGTGCATGTAAGTGCTTGTAAGTATGTGTAAGTGCGTGTAAGTGCGTGTAAGTTTGTGTAAGTGCGTGTAAGTGTGTGTAAGTGTGTGTAAGTGCGTGAAAGTGCATGTAAGCACATGTACGTGCGTGTAAGTGAGTATAAGTGCGTTTATGTGTGTACAAGTGGTGTAGTGTATGTGTAAGTGCGTGTCAGTGTGTGTAAGTGCGTATACGTATGTGTAAGTGTGCGTAAGTGCGTGTAAGTGCGTGTAAGTGCGTGTAAGTATGTGTAAGTGCGTGTTAGTATGCGTTAGTGCGTGTAGTTGCATGTAAGTATGTGTAAATTTGTGTAAGTACGTGTAAGTACGTGTAAGTACATGTAAGTGCGTGTAAGTGCGTGTAAGTACGTGTAAGTGTGTGCCACTGCGTGCCAGTGTATGTAAGTGTGTGTAAGTTCATGTACATGCCTTTAAGTGCGTGTAAGTGCGTGTAAGTGTGTGTAAGTGTGTGTAAGTACGTATAAGTACGTGTAAGTGTGTGCCACTGCGTGCCAGTGTATGTAAGTGTGTGTAAGTTCATGTACATGCCTTTAAGTGCGTGTAAGTGCGTGTAAGTGTGTGTAAGTGTGTGTAAGTACGTATAAGTACATGTAAGTGTATGCAAGTGCGTGTAAGTGCGTGCAAGTGTGCGTAAGTGCGTGTAAGTGTGTGAAAGAGTGTGTAAGTACATGTAAGTTTGTGTGAGTTTGTGTTAGTACGTGTAAGTGTGTGTAAGTGCGTGTAAGTGTGTGTAAGTGTATGTAAGTACGTTAAGTGCGTTTAAGTGTGTGCAAGTGTGTGTAAGTGTGTATAAGCACGTGTAAGTGCGTGCAAGTATGTGTGAGTGCGTGTAAGTGCGTGTAAGTGCGTGTAAGTGCGTGTAAATTTGTGTAAGTTTGTGTAAGTGCGTGTATGTTTGTGTAAGTGCGTGTAAGTGCGTGTAAATTTGTGTAAGTTTGTGTAAGTGCGTGTATGTTTGTGTAAGTGCGTGTAAATGTGTGTAAGTGCGTCTAAGTGTGTGTAAGTGTGTATAAGTGCGTGTAATTGTGTGTAAGTTTATGTACATTTCTGTAAGTTCATTTAAGTGCTTGTAAGTTCGTGTACGTGCGTGTGAGTTCGTGTCAGTGCGTGGAAGTAGGCGTAAGTACGTGTACGTACGCGTAAGTGCGTGTAAGTGCGTGTAAGTGTGTGTAAGTGTGTACAAGTGCGTGCAAGTGCGTGTGAGTGCGTGTAAGTGTATGTAAGTGCATGTAAGTACGTGTAAGTTAGTCTAAGTACGTGGAAGTGGGTGTACGTTTGTGTAAGTGCGTGTAAGTGCGTGTAAGTATGTGTAAGTGTGGGTAAGTTCGTGTCAGTGCGTAACAGCATCAGGATGGAGATTCATATACTCAATTCTGTAATTCTGTAGACCATGTCCACACGGCAGCGGTCTACGCGACAGCATCAGGATGGAGATTCTTATACTCCAGCACCAGCCATACATGCCTCCCAGTCCAAGCCGAAGGCGTGTTACACCTGCAATAGCCTGAGCGCTACCAGTCATTGCAGGATGCGGTACAGGACGCCACGGCCATTTGCACACAGCAGTGGTCTACGCAACAGCATCAGGATGGAAATTCTTATACTCCAGCACCAGCCGCACAGGCCTCCCAGTCCAAGCCGAAGGCGTGTTACACTCGACACTTCCCTAGCATTAAGTCTTCCCGAAGATGAGTGAAGATGGGCACCGCAGCCCTTGGAACCCCCGCGACGGGATGACAACTACTACGAGGTCGCCTGCTGCATGGTTTGGATATGTGGGAGGA
Organism: Penium margaritaceum; assembly: GCA_023375785.1. Lineage (NCBI taxonomy): Eukaryota > Viridiplantae > Streptophyta > Zygnematophyceae > Desmidiales > Peniaceae > Penium > Penium margaritaceum. The sequence goes on along the minus strand of SZWC01001060.1, from coordinate 297,951 downwards.
TGTTCCTAGCCATCATCGAGACAGGGGCCACTCACAACACTATGGCGTTCCGCGTCCTTCTGGTAGTCTGATGGGCAGGCCGCATCCTCCCTACCCGATGCCTTTTCACCAACTGAGTGGGCGGAATGGACTATGGAGATGGGGAAGTTCACGGCCTACCCATGCAGGTGGGATCTCTTCATGAACCATTGAACGTCCAAGTCACGCAGGCCAGGACGTATGACGTACTCCTGGGCATGGATTACTTGGTACCGCAACGGGCCAACCTTATTCTCTCCCTCAAAATCATGCAACTCAGCTCGGCATCTAGGGAAGACGCGTTTTGCTCCATTACCATCGGAGACAGGGAAGCGGTGCCGGTGACCGGCGGTGAATCCTTCTCCCTCCTGGATGCAGCGGCAGAGGACTCTCAAGTTCATGCAAGTAGGTTGCCATCTATCATAGCTAACTTGCCTGACGCGGAACAGGTGACGGCACGTGACTGGCAATAAATTGCAGAGGAGTCAATTGAGCCCGGAGTACAGGCCAACCTCCTGGGATTGTGGCAGAGGGGACAACGAATCTTAGGGGATGGACATCCACTTGAGGACGAGGAGGAGTTCTACCCACTCTACGAGAAAGCGCCATCACCACCCTCGCGTTTGTGTAAGTTTTTGTAAGTGCGTGTAAGCTTCTGTACATACGTGTAAGTGCGTATGAGTTTGTGTCAGTACGTGTAAGTGCGTGTAAGTGCGTGCAAGTATGTGTAAGTACGTGTAAGTGCGTGTAAGTATGTGTAAGTGTGTATAACTGTGTGTGAGTGCGTGTAAGTGCGTGTGCGTGTGTGTAAGTACGTGTAAGTTCATGTAAGTGCATGTAAGTTCGTGTAAGTGTGTATAAGTGCGTGTACGTTTGTGTAAGTGCGTGTAAGTTCATTTCATTGTGTGGAAGTGCGTGTAAATGCGTGTAAGTGCATGTAAGTGCATGTTAAGGCGTGTAAGTGCGTGTGAGTGCGTGTAAGTGTGTGTAAGTGCATGCAAATGCGTGTAACTGTGTGTAAGAACGTATAACTTTGTGTAAGTACATGTAAGTGCATGTAAGTGCATGTAAGTGGGTGTAAGTGCATGTAAGTGCGTGTAAGTGTGTGTAAGTGCATGCAAATGCGTGTAACTGTGTGTAAGAACGTATAACTTTGTGTAAGTACATGTAAGTGCATGTAAGTGCATGTAAGTGGGTGTAAGTGCATGTAAGTGCGTGTAAGTACCTCTAAGTTTGTGTAAGTGGGTGTAAGTGCGTAAAAGTGCGTGTAAGTACGTGTAAGTGCGTGTAATTGCGTGTAAGTGTGTGTAAGTGCGTGTACGTTTGTATAAGTATGTGTAAGTACGTGTAAGTGCGTGTAAGTACCTCTAAGTTTGTGTAAGTGGGTGTAAGTGCGTAAAAGTGCGTGTAAGTACGTGTAAGTGCGTGTAATTGCGTGTAAGTGTGTGTAAGTGCGTGTACGTTTGTATAAGTATGTGTAAGTACGTGTGAGTGCGTGTAAGTGCGTGTAAGTACGTGTAAGTGTGTGTAAGTGCGTGTAAGTATGTGCAAGTTTTATGCAAGTGCGCGTAACTACATATTAGTGCATGTAAGTGCGTGTAAGTGCGTGTAAGTGTATGTAAGTACGTGTAAGTACGTGTAAGTGCGTGTAAGTGCGTGTAAGTACGTGTAAGTGTGTGTAAGTGCGTGTAAGTATGTGCAAGTTTTATGCAAGTGCGCGTAACTACATATTAGTGCATGTAAGTGCGTGTAAGTGCGTGTAAGTGTATGTAAGTACGTGTAAGTACGTGTAAGTGCGTGTAAGTGCGTGTAAGTGCGTGTGAGTGCGTGCAAGGGCATGTGAGTACGTGTAAGTACGTGTAAGTGCGTGTAAGTGTATGTAAGTACGTGTAAGTACGTGTAAGTGCGTGTAAGTGCGTGTAAGTGCGTGTGAGTGCGTGCAAGGGCATGTGAGTACGTGTAAGTACGTGTAAGTGCATGTAAGTGCGTGTAAGTTTGTGTGAGTACGTGTAAGTGTATGTACGTTCATGTAAGTGTGTGTTAGTGTGTGTAAGTACGCGTAAGTATGTGTAAGTTTGTTTCAGTATGTGTAAGTGCGTGTAAGTGCGTGTGATTCCGTGTTAGACCATGTAAGTGCATATAAATGCATGTAAGTATGTGTGAGTACGTGTAAGTACGTGTAAGCATGTGTAAGTTTGTTTCAGTATGTGTAAGTGCGTGTAAGTGCGTGTGATTCCGTGTTAGACCATGTAAGTGCATATAAATGCATGTAAGTATGTGTGAGTACGTGTAAGTGTGTCTAAGTGTGTGCAAGTGCGTATAAGTGCGTGTAAGTGCGTGTAAAGGCGTGTAAGTGTGTGTAAGTTTGTGTAAGTACGTGTAAGTGTGTGTAAGATCGTGTAAGTGTGTGTAAGTGCGTGTAAGTTTGTGTAAGTACGTGTAAGTGCGTGTAAAGGCGTGTAAGTGTGTGTAAGTTTGTGTAAGTACGTGTAAGTGTGTGTAAGATCGTGTAAGTGTGTGTAAGTGCGTGTAAGTTTGTGTAAGTAGATGTAAGTACGTATAAGTACAAATAAGTACGTACAAGTACATATAAGTGTCTGTAAGTGCGTGTAAGTGTGTGCAAGTACATGCAAGTGCATGTTATTGTGTGTAAGTGCGTGTTTGTGCATGTAAGTGCATATGAGTACGTGTAAATGTGTGTGAGTCCAAGTAAGTATTTGTAAGTACGTCTAATTGCGTGTAAGTGCGTGTTAGTTTGTATAAGTACGTGTAAGTGCGCGTAAGTGTGTGGAAGTGCGTGATGTTATGTGTAAGTGCATGTAAGTACGTGTAAGTGCGTGTAAGTGTATGTGAGTACGTGTAAGTGCGTGTAAGTACGTGCAAGTACGTGTAAGTGCGTGTAAGTGCATGTAAGTGCATATAAGTTTGTGTAAGTGCGTGTAAGTGCGTGTAAGTGTATGTGAGTACGTGTAAGTGCGTGTAAGTACGTGCAAGTACGTGTAAGTGCGTGTAAGTGCATGTAAGTGCATATAAGTTTGTGTAAGTGCGTGTAAGTGTGTGCAAGTGCGTGTAAGTGTGTGTAAGTGTGTATAAGTGTGTGTATGTGCGTGTAAGAGCGTGTAAGTGTGTGTAACTAAGTACAAGTGTATGTAAGTATGTGTAAGTAAGTGTAAGTGCATTTAAGTGCGTATAAGTGTATGTGAAGTATGTGTAAGTGCGTGTAAGTACGTATAAGTGCGTGTAAGTGCGTGTAAGTGCATGTCAGTGTGTACAAGTACATGCAAGTGCGTCTAAGTATGTGTAACTGCGTGTAAGTGTGTGTAAATGCGTGTAAGTACGTATAAGTGCGTGTAAGTACGTCTAAGTGCGTGTAAGTACGTGTAAGTGCGTGTAAGTACGTTTAAGTGCAAGTAAGTACGTGCAAGTGCATGCAAGTGCATGTAAGTGCATGTAAGTGTGTATAAGTGCGTGTAAGTGTGTGTAAGTTTGTGTAAGTGCGTATAAGTATGTGTAAGTGCGTGTTAGTGTGTGTAAGTGTGTATAAGAGCGTGTAAGTGTGTGTAAGTGTGTATAAGTGTGTGTAAGTACGTGCAAGTGCATGTAATTACGTGTAAGTGCATGGAAGTGCACGTAAGTATATATAAGTACGTGTAAGTGTGTGTAAGTGCATGCTAGTGTGTACCAGTGTGTGCCAGTGTGTGTAAGTTCATATAAGTGCATGTAAGTACGTATAAGTGTGTGTAGGTGTGTGTAAATGCATGTATGGGCGTGTAAGTGTGTGTACATACGTGTAAGTGCGTGTAAGTTTGTGTCTGTGCGTGTAAGTATGTGTAAGTGCATGTAAGTGCGTATAAGTGTGTGTAAGTGCATGTTAGTGTGTGTAAGTTTGTGTGAGTTTGTATCAGTGCGTGTAAGTGCGTGTAAGTGCGTGTAAGTGCGTGCAAGTGCGTGTAGGTACGTGCAAGATTGTGTAAGTCCGTGTAAGTGTCTTTCAGTGCGTGGAAGTACGTGTAAGTACGTGGAAGTGCGAAAACGTTCGTGTAAGTGCGTGGAAATGCATTTACGTTCGTGTAAATACGTGTACGTGCATGTAAGTACGTGTAAGTGCGTGGAAGTACGTGTAAGTACGTGGAAGTGCGAAAACGTTCGTGTAAGTGCGTGGAAATGCATTTACGTTCGTGTAAATACGTGTACGTGCATGTAAGTACGTGAAAGTGCGTGTACATGTGTGTAAGTGCGTGTAAATGTGTGTAAGTTCGTGTAAATTTGTGTAAGTATGTGTAAGTACGTGTAAGTGCAGATACGTTTGTGTCAGTGCGTGTAAGTGTGTGTAAGTGCGTATAACTGCGTGTAAGTGCGTATAAAATCGTGTAAGTTTGCGTAAGTGCGTGTAAGTGTGTGTAAGTACGTGTAGGTATGTGTAAGTGCGCGTAAGTGCGTGTAAGTTTGTGTAAGCATGTGTAAGTATGTATAAGTGCATGTACGTGTGTGTAAGTGTATGTAAGTACGTATAAGTACATGTAAATGCGTGCAAGTGCGTGTAAGTGCATGTAAGTGCGTGTAAATGCGTGTAAGTGTGTGTAAGTCTGTGTAAGTACGTATAAGTGCGCGTAAGTGCATGTAAGTGCGTGTAAGCACGTGTAAGTATGTGAAAGTGCGTGTAAGTGCGTGTAAGTGCTTGTCAGTGCATGTAAGTGTGTGTAACTTCGTATACATGCGTGTAAGCATAACTAAGTTCGTGTGAGTACGTGTAAGTATGTGTAAGTGCCTGTAAGTACGTGTAAGTGCGTGTTAGTGCATGTATGTACGTGTATGTTTGTGTAAGTATGTGTATGTACGTGTAAGTGCGTATAAGTGCGTGTAAGTGTGTGTAAGTGAGTGTAAGTGCATGAAAATATGTCTAAGTGTGTGTAAGTGTGTGTAAGTGCGTGTAAGTACGTGTAAGTGTGTACAAGTACGTGTTAGTGCGTGTAAGTGCGTGTAAGTACGTATAAGTGTGTGTAAGTGCGTGTCAGCATGTGTTAGTGTGTGTAAGTTCGTGTATGTGTGTGTAAGTACGTGTAAGTGCGTGTAAGTGCGTGTAAGTACGTATAAGTGTGTGTAAGTGCGTGTCAGCATGTGTTAGTGTGTGTAAGTTCGTGTATGTGTGTGTAAGTACGTGTAAGTGCGTGTACGTGTGTCTAAGTGCGTATAAATGTGTATAAGTGCGTGTAAGTATGTGTAAGTGTGTGTAAGTATGTGCAAGTGCATGTAAGTACATGGAAGTGCGTGTAAGTACATGTAAATGCGTGTGTTAGTGTGTGTAGGTGTGTGTAAGAGCGTATACGTTTGTGTAAGTACGTATAAGTACGTGTAAGTGCTACAAGTGCGTGTAAGTGTGTGCAAGTGGGTATAAGTGCGTATATGTGCGTGTAAGTACGTGTTAGTGTGTATAAGTCCGTGTAAGTGCGTGGAAGTGCGTGTATGTATGTGTATGTGTGTATATGTGTGTGTAAGTGCGTGCCAGTAGGCGCCAGTATGTGTAAGTTCGTGTAAGTGTGTGTAAGTGCGTGTAAGTGCATGTAAGTGTGTATAAGTGCATGTAAGGGTCTGTTAGTGCGTGTAAGTACGTGTAAGTACGTGTAAGTGTGTGTATGTACGTATAAGTGCGTGTAAGTATGTGTAAGTGCGTGTAAGTGTGTGTAAGTGTGTGTAAGTGCGTGTAAGTACGTGTAAGTACGTGTAAGTGTGTGTATGTACGTATAAGTGCGTGTAAGTATGTGTAAGTGCGTGTAAGTGTGTGTAAGTGTGTGTAAGTGCACATACGTTTGTGTGAGTTTGTGTCGGTATGTGTAAGTGTGTGTAAGTGCGTGTAAGTGCGTGCAAGTGCTTGTAAGTGCGTGCAAGTGTGCATAAGTGCGTGTAAGAGTGTTCAAGTGCATGGAAGCATGTGTAAGTACGTGGAAGTGCATGTAAGTTCGTGTAAGTACGTGTAAGTGCGTGTACATTCTTGTTAGTGCGTGTACGTGCATGTAAGTATGTGTATGTGCGTGAACATGTGTGTAAGTGCGTGTAAGTACGTGTAAGTTTGTGTAAGTTCGTGTAAGTGCGTGTAAGTACGTGTAAGTGCGTGTAACTTTGTGTCAGTGCGTGTAAAGGCGTGTAAATGCGTGTATGTACGTGTAAGTGCGTGTAAGTGCGTGTAAGTACATATAAGTACGTATAAGTGCATGTAAATGTGTGTAAGTGTGTGTAAGTGCATGTAAGTGCGTGTAAGTATGTGTAAGTATGTGTAAGTGCATATAAGTGTGTGTAAGTGCGTGTAAGTGCGTATAAGTGCATGTAAATGTGTGTAAGTGTGTGTAAGTGCATGTAAGTGCGTGTAAGTATGTGTAAGTATGTGTAAGTGCATATAAGTGTGTGTAAGTGCGTGTAAGTGCGTGTAAGTGTGTGTAAGTTTCTGTAAGTGTGTGTAAGTGCGTGTACATATGTATAAGTGTGTGTAAGTGCGTGTAAGTGGGTATAAGTGACTGTAGGTTTGTGTCAGTGCGTGTAAGTGCGTGTAAGTGCGTATATGTGTATGTAAGTGTGTGTAAGTACATGTAAGTTTGTGTTAGTACGTGTAAGTGCGTAAAAGTGCGTGTAAGTGCGTGTAGGTGCGTGTAAGTGCGTGTAAGTGGCTGAAAGTTTGTGTAAGTGTGTATAAGTATGTGTAAGTGCGTGTAAGTGCATGTAAGTGGGTGTAAGTGTGTGTGAGTGTGTGTAAGTGATGTAAGTGCGTGTAAGTGCGTGTAAGTGTGTGGAAGTGCGTATAAGTGCGTGTAAGTGCGTGTAAGTACATGTAAGTATGTGTAAGTGCATTTAAGTGTGTGTAATATCCTATAAGTATGTGTAAGTGCGTGTGAGTTTGTGTCAGTACGTGTAAGTGCGTGTAAGTGCGTGTAAGTACGTGTAAGTACGTGTAAGTGCGTGTAAGTTCGTGTAAGTGTGTGTAAGTGCATGGAAGTGCGTGTAAGTACGTGTAAGTGCATGTAAGTGCGTGTAAGTGCATGTAAGTTTGTGTTACTGCGTGCAAGTGCGTCTAAGTGTGTGTAAGTACGTGTAAGTGTGTCTGAGTGCGTGTAAGTACATGTTAGTACGGGTGAGTGCGTGTAAGTTCATGTAAGTGCATATAAGTGTGTGTACGTTTCTGTAAGTCCATGTAAATGCGTGTAAGTGCGTGTAAGTGCGTGGAAGTGCGTATAAGTGCGTGTAAGTGCGTGTAAGTACATGTAAGTATGTGTAAGTGCATTTAAGTGTGTGTAATATCCTATAAGTATGTGTAAGTGCGTGTGAGTTTGTGTCAGTACGTGTAAGTGCATGTAAGTGCGTGTAAGTGCATGTAAGTTTGTGTTACTGCGTGCAAGTGCGTCTAAGTGTGTGTAAGTACGTGTAAGTGTGTCTGAGTGCGTGTAAGTACATGTTAGTACGGGTGAGTGCGTGTAAGTTCATGTAAGTGCATATAAGTGTGTGTACGTTTCTGTAAGTCCATGTAAATGCGTGTAAGTGCGTGTAAGTGCGTGGAAGTGCGTATAAGTGCGTGTAAGTGCGTGTAAGTACATGTAAGTATGTGTAAGTGCATTTAAGTGTGTGTAATATCCTATAAGTATGTGTAAGTGCGTGTGAGTTTGTGTCAGTACGTGTAAGTGCATGTAAGTGCGTGTAAGTGCATGTAAGTTTGTGTTACTGCGTGCAAGTGCGTCTAAGTGTGTGTAAGTACGTGTAAGTGTGTCTGAGTGCGTGTAAGTACATGTTAGTACGGGTGAGTGCGTGTAAGTTCATGTAAGTGCATGTAAGTGTGTGTACGTTTCTGTAAGTCCATGTAAATGCGTGTAAGTGCGTGTAAGTGAGTGTAAGTTGGTGTCAGAGTGTGGAAGTGCGTATAAGTGCGTGTAAGTGCGTATAAGTACGTGTAAGTACGTGTAAGTACGTGTAAGTTCGTGCAAGTTCGTGTATGTGCGTATAAGGGCGTGTTAGTGTGTGTAGGTGTGTGTAATTGCGTGTAAGTGCGTGTGGGTGTGTGTAAGTTTGTGTACGTGAGTGTAAGTACGTGTGAGTGCATACAAGTGCGTGTAAATGTGTGTAAGTGTGTGTAAGTGCGTAGACGTACGTGTAAGTGCATGTAAGTGTGTGTAAGTGCATGTAAGCACGTGTAAGTATCAGTAAGTGTGTGCAAGTGCGTGTAAGTGTGTATCAGTTTGTGTAAGTGCGTGTAAGTTCGTGTAAGTGCGTGTAAGTGCGATTCAGTACGTGTAAGTATGTGTAAGTACGTGTAAGTGAGTGTAAGTTCCTGTAAGTGCTTGTATGTGCGTGTGAGTTCGTGTCAGTGCGTGTAAGTGCATGTAAGTGCGTGTAAGTGCATGTAAGTACGTTTAAGTGTGTGGAAGTACGTGTAAGTGCGTGTAAGTGTGTGGGAGTATGCGTAAGTGCGTGTAAGTATGTGTAAGTGCATGTAAGTTCGTGTAAGTACGTGTAAGTGCGTGTACGTTCGTGTAAGTCCGTGTAAATGCGTGTAAGTGCGTGTAAGTGCATGTAAGTTTGTGTTACTGCGTGCAAGTGCGTCTAAGTGTGTGTAAGTACGTGTAAGTGTGTGTATGTACGTGTAGGTGCGTGTAAGTTTGTGTAAGTGTGTGTAAGTATGTGTTAGTGCATGTTAGTGTGTGTAGGTATGTGTAAATGCATGTAAGTGCGTGTAAGTGTGTGTAAGTTTGTGTAAGTGCGTGTACGTACGTGTGAGTACGTCTAAGTGCGTGTAAGTACGTGTAAGTGCGTGAAAGTACGTGTAAGTGCATGTAAGTGCGTGTAAGTGCGTGTAAGCGGGTATAGGTATGTCTAAGTGTGTGTAAGTACGCGCAAGTGCATATTACTGCGTGTAAGTGCATATAAGTGTGTATAAGTGCATGTAAGTTTGTGTAAGTGTATGTAAGTGTGTGTAAGTACGTGTAAGTGTGTGTAAGTGCGTGGAGGTGTGTGTAAGTGCATGTAAGTATGTGCAAGTGCATGCAAGTGCGTGTAAGTGCGTGTAAGTGTGTATAAGTGCGTGTACGTGCATGTAAGTGCGAGTATGTGTAAGTGCGTGTTAGTACGTTGAAGTATGTGTAAGTGCGTATAAGTGGGTGTAAGTACGTATAAGTGCGTGTAAGTGAGTTTAAGTGCATGTAAGTGCGTGCAAGTGCATGCTAGTGTGTGTTAGTGTGTGCCAGTGCATGTAAGTTTGTGTAAGTGTGTGTAAATGTGTGCAAGTGTGTGTAAGTATATATTAGTGCGTGTAAGTGCGTGTAAGTGCGTGTAAGTGCGTGTAAGTGCATGTAAGTGCGTTTAAGTGCGTGTAAGTTCATGTAAGTTCGTGTAAGTGTGTGTAAGTGTGTCTAAGTGTGTGTAAGTAAATTTAAGTGCGTGCAAGTACATGCCAGTGCGTGCCAATGCATGCCAGTGCGTGTAAGTTTGAGTAAGTGTGTGTAAGTGCATGTAAATGTGTGTAAGTGCGTGTAAGTGCGTGTAAGTGCGTGTAAGTACGTGTAAGTGCGTGTAAGTGCGTGTAAGTGCATGTAAGTGCGTGTAAGTGCGTGTAAGTGCATGTAAGTGCGTTTAAGTGCGTGTAAGTTCATGTACGTTCGTGTAAGTGTGTGTAAGTGTGTCTAAGTGTGTGTAAGTAAATTTAAGTGCGTGCAAGTACATGCCAGTGCGTGCCAATGCATGCCAGTGCGTGTAAGTTTGAGTAAGTGTGTGTAAGTGCATGTAAATGCGTGTAAGTGCGTGTAAGTGCATGTAAGTTTGTGTTACTGCGTGCAAGTGCGTCTAAGTGTGTGTAAGTACGTGTAAGTGTGTGTATGTACGTGTAGGTGCGTGTAAGTTTGTGTAAGTGTGTGTAAGTATGTGTTAGTGCATGTTAGTGTGTGTAGGTATGTGTAAATGCATGTAAGTGCGTGTAAGTGCGTGTAAGTTCGTGTAAGTGCGTGTAAGTGCGATTCAGTACGTGTAAGTATGTGTAAGTACGTGTAAGTGAGTGTAAGTTCCTGTAAGTGCTTGTATGTGCGTGTGAGTTCGTGTCAGTGCGTGTAAGTGCATGTAAGTGCGTTTAAGTGCGTGTAAGTTCATGTACGTTCGTGTAAGTGTGTGTAAGTGTGTCTAAGTGTGTGTAAGTAAATTTAAGTGCGTGCAAGTACATGCCAGTGCGTGCCAATGCATGCCAGTGCGTGTAAGTTTGAGTAAGTGTGTGTAAGTGCATGTAAATGCGTGTAAGTGCGTGTAAGTGCATGTAAGTTTGTGTTACTGCGTGCAAGTGCGTCTAAGTGTGTGTAAGTACGTGTAAGTGTGTGTATGTACGTGTAGGTGCGTGTAAGTTTGTGTAAGTGTGTGTAAGTATGTGTTAGTGCATGTTAGTGTGTGTAGGTATGTGTAAATGCATGTAAGTGCGTGTAAGTGCGTGTAAGTTCGTGTAAGTGCGTGTAAGTGCGATTCAGTACGTGTAAGTATGTGTAAGTACGTGTAAGTGAGTGTAAGTTCCTGTAAGTGCTTGTATGTGCGTGTGAGTTCGTGTCAGTGCGTGTAAGTGCATGTAAGTGCGTTTAAGTGCGTGTAAGTTCATGTACGTTCGTGTAAGTGTGTGTAAGTGTGTCTAAGTGTGTGTAAGTAAATTTAAGTGCGTGCAAGTACATGCCAGTGCGTGCCAATGCATGCCAGTGCGTGTAAGTTTGAGTAAGTGTGTGTAAGTGCATGTAAATGCGTGTAAGTGCGTGTAAGTGCATGTAAGTTTGTGTTACTGCGTGCAAGTGCGTCTAAGTGTGTGTAAGTACGTGTAAGTGTGTGTATGTACGTGTAGGTGCGTGTAAGTTTGTGTAAGTGTGTGTAAGTATGTGTTAGTGCATGTTAGTGTGTGTAGGTATGTGTAAATGCATGTAAGTGCGTGTAAGTGCGTGTAAGTTTGTGTAAGTGCGTGTACGTACGTGTGAGTACGTCTAAGTGCGTGTAAGTACGTGTAAGTGCGTGAAAGTACGTGTAAGTGCATGTAAGTGCGTGTAAGTGCGTGTAAGCGGGTATAGGTATGTCTAAGTGTGTGTAAGTACGCGCAAGTGCATATCACTGCGTTTAAGTGCATATAAGTGTGTATAATTGCATGTAAGTTTGTGTAAGTGTATGTAAGTGTGTGTAAGTACGTGTAAGTGTGTGTAAGTGCGTGGAGGTGTGTGTAAGTGCATGTAAGTATGTGCAAGTGCATGCAAGTGCGTGGAAGTGTGTGTAAGTGTGTATAAGTGCGTGTACGTGCATGTAAGTGCGAGTATGTGTAAGTGCGTGTTAGTACGTTGAAGTATGTGTAAGTGCGTATAAGTGGGTGTAAGTACGTATAAGTGCCTGTAAGTGAGTTTAAGTGCATGTAAGTGCGTGCAAGTGCATGCTAGTGTGTGTTAGTGCGTGCCAGTGCATGTAAGTTTGTGTAAGTGTGTGTAAATGTGTGTAAGTGTGTGTAAGTATATATTAGTGCGTGTAAGTGCGTGTAAGTGCGTGTAAGTGCGTGTAAGTGCATGTAAGTGCGTTTAAGTGCGTGTAAGTTCATGTAAGTTCGTATAAGTGTGTGTAAGTGTGTCTAAGTGCGTGTAAGTAAATTTAAGTGCGTGCAACTACATGCCAGTGCGTGCCAATGCATGCCAGTGCGTGTAAGTTTGAGTAAGTGTGTGTAAGTGCATGTAAATGTGTGTAAGTGCGTGTAAGTGCGTGTAAGTGCGTGTAAGTACGTGTAAGTGCGTGTAAGTGCATGTAAGTGCGTGTAATTACGTGTAAGTGCATGTAAGTGCGTGTAATTACGTGTAAGTGCATGTAAGTGCGTGTAATTACGTGTAAGTGCATGTAAGTGCGTGTAATTACGTGTAAGTGCATGTAAGTGCGTGTAATTACGTGTAAGTGCATGTAAGTGCGTGTAATTACGTGTAAGTGCATGTAAGTGCGTGTAATTACGTGTAAGTGCATGTAAGTGCGTGTAATTACGTGTAAGTGCATGTAAGTGCGTGTAATTACGTGTAAGTGCATGTAAGTGCGTGTAATTACGTGTAAGTGCATGTAAGTGCGTGTAATTACGTGTAAGTGCATGTAAGTGCGTGTAATTACGTGTAAGTGCATGTAAGTGCGTGTAATTACGTGTAAGTGCATGTAAGTGCGTGTAATTACGTGTAAGTGCATGTAAGTGCGTGTAATTACGTGTAAGTGCATGTAAGTGCGTGTAATTACGTGTAAGTGCATGTAAGTGCGTGTAATTACGTGTAAGTGCATGTAAGTGCGTGTAATTACGTGTAAGTGCATGTAAGTGCGTGTAATTACGTGTAAGTGCATGTAAGTGCGTGTAATTACGTGTAAGTGCATGTAAGTGCGTGTAATTACGTGTAAGTGCATGTAAGTGCGTGTAATTACGTGTAAGTGCATGTAAGTGCGTGTAATTACGTGTAAGTGCATGTAAGTGCGTGTAATTACGTGTAAGTGCATGTAAGTGCGTGTAATTACGTGTAAGTGCATGTAAGTGCGTGTAATTACGTGTAAGTGCATGTAAGTGCGTGTAATTACGTGTAAGTGCATGTAAGTGCGTGTAATTACGTGTAAGTGCATGTAAGTGCGTGTAATTACGTGTAAGTGCATGTAAGTGCGTGTAATTACGTGTAAGTGCATGTAAGTGCGTGTAATTACGTGTAAGTGCATGTAAGTGCGTGTAATTACGTGTAAGTGCATGTAAGTGCGTGTAATTACGTGTAAGTGCATGTAAGTGCGTGTAATTACGTGTAAGTGCATGTAAGTGCGTGTAATTACGTGTAAGTGCATGTAAGTGCGTGTAATTACGTGTAAGTGCATGTAAGTGTGTATAAGTGTGTGTAAGTGCGTGTGAGTGCATGTAAGTGTGTGTAAGTACGAGCAAGTATGTGTAAGTGCGTGTAAGTTCATGCAAGTGTGTATTAGTTTGTGTAAGTGCATGTAAGTGTGTGTAAGTGCATGTAAATGCGTGTAAGTGCGTGTAAGTGTGTGTAAGAGCGTGTAAGTGTGTGTGAGTTTGTGTAAGTGCGTGTAAATGCGTGTACGTACGTGTAAGTACGTGTAAGTGTGTGAAAGAATGTGTAAGTGCGTAAACTTTTGTGTAAGTGTGTGTAGGTGCGTGTAAGTACGTGTAAGTTCGTATAAGTACGTGAAAGTACGTGTAAGTGCGTATACGTGCGTGTAAGTATGTGTAAGCGAGTGTAAGTATGTTTAAGTGCGTGTAAGTGTGTGTGAAGTGTGTGTCAGTGCGTGTAAGTACGTGTAAGTTTGTGTAAGTGCGTGTAAGTATGTGTAAGTGTATGTAAGTACATGCAAGTACGTCGAAGTACGTGTAATTGCGTGTAAGTGCGTGTAAGTGCATGTAACTTCATGTAAGTGCGTGTAAGTATGTGTAAGTGTGTGTTAGTGCATGTAAGGGTGTTTACGTACGTGTAAGTGCGTGTAAGTGCATGTAAGTGCGTGTAAGTGCGTGTAAGTGCATGCAAGTGTGTGCCACTGTGTGCCAGTACGTGTAAGTTTGTATAAGTGTATGTAAGTGCAGTAAGTGCGTGTAAGTGCATGTAAGGGTGTTTACGTACGTGTAAGTGCGTGTAAGTGCATGTAAGTGCGTGTAAGTGCGTGTAAGTGCATGCAAGTGTGTGCCACTGTGTGCCAGTACGTGTAAGTTTGTATAAGTGTATGTAAGTGCAGTAAGTGCGTGTAAGTGCGTGTAAGTGTCTGTAAGGGCGTGTAAGTGCGTGTTAGTGTGTGTAAGTGTATGTAAGTACGTGTAAGGGCGTGTAAGTATATGTAAGTGTGTATCAGTGTGTGTAAGTACGTGTTAGTGTGTGTAAGTGCATGTAAGTTTGTGTAAGTCCGTGTAAGTGGGTGTAAGTGCGTGTAAGTACGTGTAAGTTTGTGTAAGTGCGTGTAAGTGCGTGTAAGTACGTGTAAGTACTATAGGTGCGTGGAAGTGTAAGTGCGTGAAAGTTCGTGTAAGTGTGTATAAGTACGTGTAAGTGTGTGTAAGTGTGTGTAAATGCGTGCGTGTAAATGCGTGTAAGTGCGTGGAAGTGCTTGTAAGTGCGTGTAAGTGCGTGCAAGTGCATGCCAGTACGTGCAAGTGCGTGCCAATGCGTGCCAGTGCGTGCTAGTGTGTGTAAGTGCGTGTAAGTGTGTGTAAGTGCGTGTAAGTGCGTGCTTCGGGGCGCGTTGGCTGGAATTTTCGAGCGGGAGTTGGGTGATGGATGTCATCACGGGCGTGCGGCATGGTGGAAGTAGGGCAAAAGAAGGGCGCAAGTAGGGCGCAAGTAGGGCGGAAGTAGGGTGGAAGTAGGGCGCAAGTAGGGCGGAAGTAGGGCGCAAGTAGGGCGCAAGTAGGGCGCAACTAGGGCGCAAGTAGGGCGCAAGTAGGGCGCAACTAGGGCGCAAGTAGGGCGCAAGTAGGGCGCAACTAGGGCGCAAGTAGGGCGCAAGTAGGGCGCGAGTAGGGCGCAAGTAGGGCGCAAGTAGGGCGCAAGTAGGGCGCAAGTAGGGCGCAACTAGGGCGCAAGTAGGGCGCAAGTAGGGCGCGAGTAGGGCGCAAGTAGGGCGCAAGTAGGGCGCAAGTAGGACAGATAGGTCGCAAGCAGGGCGCAAGCAGGGCACAAGTAAGTAGGGCAGAACTGGGGCTCAAGTAGGACGCAACGAGGGTGCAAGTAGGGCGCAAGTGCGCCATTCGTGTCCTAGTTTCGGCTCCCTAGTCTCGGAGAGGAATTGGGTGTGCCTTTGGGAGATAAAAATGGGTACGAAACCAGGACTTCCCGGGAGGTCACCCATCCCACTATTACTCTGGCCCATGGGCGCTTATCTGCGGAGTTCGAATGGGATCCGGAGTAGTAGCCCAGGTATGAGCGTACCACGCTTTGAAAGGGATGGACCAATAATGTAACACGTGCGTGATCGGGCACGGCGATGCAACGTAAAGGAGCGGAATGGGCACGTCGCTGCGTTGAATTTCCACATAGGGAGGAGAGGAGGGGGTGTCGGAGGGAGGACAGAGGTGCGCGCATGGCAATGGTTTGGGGACCGGGCAGCACAGGCGGTGTCGAGGAGGGGTGGGGTGGGGTGGCAGTTGCAATGTGCGAATGCGACGGATGAGAGGCGGTCGGGCACTGTGGAGGCTTGTCGTGTTAGTGGCGCGCAGAGTGGTGGGATTAACGAGAGGCGACGGGGACGAGGCTACGGAGACGAGGCGTGTGGTGCGTGTGTGGGGTGGCGAGCGGGACGGTACGACTCGTGGGGTTGAAAGGAGGGGTGCGAGAGCTTGGATTGGTACGACCCGTGGGGCTGGAAAGAGGCGCGGGGCTGCTTGGGTCGGCACGAGTCGTGGGTTGGGAAAGAGGCGTGCGTGCGCTTGGGGTTGGTACGACCCGTGGGGTTGGAAAGAGGCGCGGGGGTGCCTGGATTGGTACGACATGGGGAGAGGGAAAGAGGCGTGCGTGCGCTTTGGTTGGTACGTGCGGGTGGGCGTGGAACGGGTGGGTGATGCGTGGGTGTGCGTCTTGTGCAGGCAGCAAAGTGCATTGGTGTGCGACGGCGGTGCGTGGCCGGGTTTGCGGGCTGTTGATGCAGTGAAATGGGTTTAAACAAGAGCGGGAATCAAACCCGCATGCGTTCCCAAGAGCGAACATCTTGTTAGGGGGGAGGGGAGGGGAGGGGAGGGGAGGGGAGGGGAGTTCCCGGAGGAACAAATCGGTAGAAGAGAGGCTGACTCTCAGTGGATCGTAGCAGCAAGGCTACTCTGCCACTTACAGTACCCCATTCTGGTTTAATGATTTATCTCCCCAATGATTCGGAATTGGTCCAGACAAATCACGACATATGCTCTCGGAGGCGCACAGGCGCCCCTGTTTTGAGTCGGGTAATACCCGGGGAGGTAAAAAGTGCCGCTTCCAGCATGGATTCTGACTTAGAGGCGTTCAGTCATAATCCTACACATGGTAGCTTCACGCCACTTGCTTTTCAGCCAAGCGCAACTACCAATTATGTGAATCAACAGTTCCTCTCGTACTAAGTTGAATTACTGTTGCGACACCAGATCATAAGTACGGTAAAACTAACCTGTCTCACGACGGTATAAACCCAGCTCACATTCCCTATTGGTGGGTGAACAATCCAACACTTGGTTAATTCTGCTTCACAATGATAGGAAGAGCCGACATCGAAGGATCAAAAAGCAACGTCGCTATGAACGCTTGGCTGTCACAAGCCAGTTATCCCTGTGGTTACTTTTCTGACAGCTCTAGCTTCAAATTCCGAAAGACAAAAGGAGCGATAGGCCATGCTTTCACAGTTTGTATTCGTACTGAAAATCAAAATCAAATGAGCTTTTACCCTTTTGTTACTTGTTCAGAGTCACATTTCGGGTCGGCAGAAATTCCCGCCCCCTAGTCTCGGAGACTTTCGAGACGCGTGCCCGGAGGTCCTTCGTCATATGCACCAGGGCGCATGGGTTGGAGTTTTCGAGCGGGATTTGGGTCATCGATGTCGGCACGGGCGTGCGCCGTGCGTATGGATGAGTTTTCTCGATTTCGGATCGGCGGAGATTCCCGCCCCTTAGTCGCGGAGGCTCCCGAGACACGTGCCCGGAGGCGCTACATGGTATGCTCCACGGCGCGTGGGTGGGAATTTTCGAGCAGGAGATGAGTCATCGATGTCGGTATGGGCGTGCGACGTGCGTATGGATTAGTTTTCTTGATGTCGGGTCGGCGGAAATTCCCGCCCGTTAGTCTTGGAGGCTCCCGAGACGCGTGCCCGGAGGCGCTACGTCGTATGCTCCAGGGCGCGTGGGTTGGAATTTTCGAGCAGGAGTTGCGTCATCGATGTCGGTACGGGCGTGCGACGTGCGTATGGATTAGTTTTCTTGATGTCGGGTCGGCGGAGATTCCCGCCCCTTAGTCGCGGAGGCTCCCGAGACGCGTGCCCGGAGGCGCTACGTCGTATGCTCCAGGGCGCGTGGGTTGGAATTTTCGAGCAGGAGTTGCGTCATCGATGTCGGTACGGGCGTGCGACGTGCGTATGGATTAGTTTTCTTGATGTCGGGTCGGCGGAGATTCCCGCCCCTTAGTCGCGGAGGCTCCCGAGACGCGTGCCCGGAGGCGCTACGTCGTATGCTCCAGGGCGCGTGGGTTGGAATTTTCGAGCAGGAGTTGCGTCATCGATGTCGGTACGGGCGTGCGACGTGCGTATGGATTAGTTTTCTTGATGTC
>SZWC01001060.1:182447-264979 GCA_023375785.1 Penium margaritaceum | reverse complement strand
ACCCACCACCTCCAGATGTTCAGAAGGTTGTGGTGGATCTCGAACCCGATGAGTATCAGGGTGTTCTCCCACCCGTGGTGCCCCATCTGCCTGTTGATCCTCCACTTGAACGCCAACCACGACCAAACCCCCGCCATCCTCGCGGTTGGCAACCCGGCCAGCAGCCCCGCCGTTCTTCCCGCTTTGCACGTCTTGCTGAGCTTGCAGCGGTTCTGGAAGACACCAACTCCTTCTCTGACCTCCTTGATGCGGCTTTGGTGACGGAGATTGTTGACCCTATCAGCTACCGAGATGCCCTCTCTCGCCCTGACGCTGCTGAATGGTAGGCTGCAGCTGTTGAACAATTTGAACAGCTTCTCAAGCAAGGCACCTGGGATTTGGTCCCCCTTCCCCCGGGTACTCCTGTCGTCATGTGCAAATGGATCTTCAAGACGAAGCTGGATGCTGATGGCAAGCCCTATCGCTACAAGGCGCGCCTTGTGGCTCGTGGTTTCAGCCAGGTTCGTGGAGTTAACTACAGCAACACGTTTTCTCCCGTGGCGAATTACTCCTCCATTCGTGTTATCATGGCGCTTGCCGCCAGCCAAGGCTGGCACCTCCACCAAATGGATATCAAGTCTTCCTTCCTCAATGGCGACTTGGAGGAAGAAGTGTTAATGTCTCAACCGGAGGGCTTCACACAACCAGGGGAGGAAAACTTGGTGTGTCGGTTGCGNCAACCTTCCCCCTACCTTCCGGGCGGAGGCCATCAACACCGCAGCACACATTCACAACCTTGTGTCCTACCGTCAGCCGCCCCATGCTATCTCACCGTTCAAAGCATGGACAGGCCATCAACCAGACGTCAGTTATCTACGCGTCTTTGGCTGTGCCAGCTATGCTTAGGTCCATCCTACGCGTCGAAAGAATCTTTCCCCTCATTACCGGAAGGGCATCCTTGTTGGCTACGAGGCAGCTGGCCAATCATAGAGACTTTATGATCCACAAACCAAGGTCATCTTTCGCAGTCACAGTGTGCGCTTTGATGAGCGCCGTCCTGCTTCATCAATATCTGCACCATCCTTTCCGGAACTTGAGTGGACAAAAATTCCCATCAACANGCGCGCCTTGTGGCTCGTGGTTTCAGCCAGGTTCGTGGAGTTAACTACAGCGACACGTTTTCTCCCGTGGCGAATTACTCCTCCATTCGTGTTATCATGGCGCTTGCCGCCAGCCAAGGCTGGCACCTCCACCAAATGGATATCAAGTCTTCCTTCCTCAATGGCGACTTGGAGGAAGAAGTGTTAATGTCTCAACCGGAGGGCTTCACACAACCAGGGGAGGAAAACTTGGTGTGTCGGTTGCGAAAAGCCCTCTACGGTCTCAAACAGGCGCCGCGGCAATGGAACAAGAAGATCCATNTGTCCTACCGTCAGCCGCCCCATGCTATCTCACCGTTCAAAGCATGGACAGGCCATCAACCAGACGTCAGTTATCTACGCGTCTTTGGCTGTGCCAGCTATGCTTAGGTCCATCCTACGCGTTGAAAGAATCTTTCCCCTCATTACCGGAAGGGCATCCTTGTTGGCTACGAGGCAGCTGGCCAATCATAGAGACTTTATGATCCACAAACCAAGGTCATCTTTCGCAGTCACAGTGTGCGCTTTGATGAGCGCCGTCCTGCTTCATCAATATCTGCACCATCCTTTCCGGAACTTGAGTGGACAAAAATTCCCATCAACAACCCACCACCTCCAGATGTTCAGAAGGTTGTGGTGGATCTCGAACCCGATGAGTATCAGGGTGTTCTCCCACCCGTGGTGCCCCATCTGCCTGTTGATCCTCCACTTGAACGCCAACCACGACCAAACCCCCNACACGTTTTCTCCCGTGGCGAATTACTCCTCCATTCGTGTTATCATGGCGCTTGCCGCCAGCCAAGGCTGGCACCTCCACCAAATGGATATCAAGTCTTCCTTCCTCAATGGCGACTTGGAGGAAGAAGTGTTAATGTCTCAACCGGAGGGCTTCACACAACCAGGGGAGGAAAACTTGGTGTGTCGGTTGCGAAAAGCCCTCTACGGTCTCAAACAGGCGCCGCGGCAATGGAACAAGAAGATCCATTATTTATTTCTTTAGCATGACCTGCACCAACTGCACTTTGATCACAGTGTCTACTACAATGGTCATCTTGGTGTGATCCTATACGTCGATGATCTCATTCTGTTTGGCAGTGACATGGCTGAAATCTCTACCTTCAAACAGGCGCTGTCCACGACCTCGGCATCCAGGTCTGCTAAGACGACTCTGATGTCACCATGTCAGAAGACTCCTATGTCAAACGCATGGCCTCCAAGTTCGGCCTGGACCAACCTCCGCCGACGGCTACGCCACTCACACTTAACCACGGCCTTACCAACAGCGTGACTGCAGATATGCTGGCCGAAGTGGCTGATGCTCAGACATATCCCAGCCTGGTGGGATCGCTCATGTATGCATCAGTTGGGACACTCCCCGACTTGTCCTACGCCGTTGGTCTACTCAGCCAAGGCTGCAAAGCACCAACCAAGGCCCATGTACTCCAGGCCAAGCGCTGCATCAAGTATCTACGGTGCTCCTCTGCAATGAAGATTCGATACACACCACGGGCCACCGTGACTCTCACTGGCTACTGTGACTCTGACCTTTCTGGAGATAAAACAACAAGCAAGTCCACATCAGCGTATGTTTTCTCCTGGCTGGAGGTCCCGTGAGCTGGCGGTCCAAGAAGCAATCCGTGGTGGCACTGTCCTCCACGAAAGCAGAGTACATTGCTGCAAGTGAAGCCACAAGGGAACCTGTATGGCTCAGAATGCTTCTTGGTGAACTGGGCTTCGATCAGCTAGAACCGACGACTCTGTACTTTGACAACGAGGGCACCCTTGCACTGAGTGAAGATCCTGTTCTACATGATCGAACAAAACATGTCAAACGTCAGTACCACTATGTGAGAGATGCAGTGGCGGATGGTGAATTGCTTCTGGAGCACGTCGGAACAAAGGAGCAGGTGGCAGATCTGTTCACTANGAAGCAGAGTACATTGCTGCAAGTGAAGCCACAAGGGAACCTGTATGGCTCAGAATGCTTCTTGGTGAACTGGGCTTCGATCAGCTAGAACCGACGACTCTGTACTTTGACAACGAGGGCACCCTTGCACTGAGTGAAGATCCTGTTCTACATGATCGAACAAAACATGTCAAACGTCAGTACCACTATGTGAGAGATGCAGTAGCAGATGGTGAATTGCTTCTGGAGCACGTCGGAACAAAGGAGCAGGTGGCAGATCTGTTCACTAAGGCTCTTGATCACAAACAGCATGACGCACTCTGCAACCTCATGGGAATGACCATATGACTATGATTCTTGTAACTCAGACCTCCGATGAGGTGGCAACTGAGAGAATGAACGCTCGCACTTGCACTCACATGCGTATCGCATCCCTCTGCCCTTGGATCATACCAATACACACACTCACGTGAGGCGAGTGGATATGGAGCGTAGGATCCATGTGACATGGCTCACTCAATGTGAAGCTGAGACCATGAGAGAGGATGAGTGCAGACGAACAAATATGCACCAAAACAAAAGTGTAGTATCCATATATAAGGGGAGGGCTTGGGAGAGGACTTTTACCTTTTCTTTTGTTTTCCTGCTGTTTTGGTTTAGGGTTAGTCATGGACACTCAAGTGGAGGAAATGTTGGAAATAGGTGTTTTCTGGGTATGTGTGCACAATGACAAAAAGGGCAAAAGTAGAGGAGCAAAACAGAGGGCCAGGGGAGAGGTGCCACTCTCTCCCCTGACCCTCTGCTAGCTACCCTACCCTACCTACTGCCTGCTGGGATCAGGAGGGAGGGTAGTCCCATGCCCCGCCATGTCCACTTTGTACCTGTTGTTCGAGAGGTATCAGCTCATCAACAGTATACGTCCAAGTGGGAATTGCAGATGCGAGCGGAATGGTTCCGAGACAAGGGGAGGAGCGAGGTGTGCTGACGTGGACCATCGACAGCATACAACGAGGCGACAGACACAGAAGACACCGGACAGGTCTCGGACTATTCTCGATTATCGATCTATTGATCGATTAATCAACAGGTGATTTCTCTTCATCATATCTGCATCGACAGTCAGCGACCAATGAATAAATGAAGATCGATACCAAGAACAGGGGAGGTTTGAGAAGCTGAGACCAGATGCGACGTGACCATACCCCGAAGTGAAGAATGTTTGAAAGGCGCCTCCGGCAGCACACTTACGGAGCCTGCCGCGGTACACAGAGTGGCAAAGACATGAACCGCGGAAGTGCCACATAAATCCTGTTATTTTCTCACTTGTACTTACTTCTGTCAGTCGCTATTTTATCAAGACAATATTCTCTCCTCTAGTATCACTGGGTTGTGATCTGGTGCCATCTGTGTATGGCTGGTGCTCTCTCTCTCTGATCACTGGAATTACTTTGTGACTGGTCTGGCTACCAAGGATAAACTCTTCAAGCATTCAACCATCCCTCATTTTCTTCACGCACTTACATGCACTTACACGTAATTACATGCACTTACACGCACTTACACGCACTTACACGCACTTACACGCACTTACACAAACTTACACGTACTTATACGTACCTATACAAACGTACATGTAATTACACGTACTTACACGTACTTGTACGTACTTATACATAATTACACGCACTTACACGCACTTACACGTACTTACACGCACTTACACATACTTACACGCACTTACACGCACTTACACAAACATACACGTTCTTACACGCACTAACACGCACTTACACATACTTACACGCACTTACACAAACTTACACGCACTTACACGTACTTACACGCACTTACACGCACTTACACGCACTTACATGCACTTACACGTACTTGCATGCACTTGCACACACTTACACGTACTTACATGCACTTACACGTACTGACACAAACTCACAAGCACTTACACACACATACACAAACTTACACGCACTTACACCAACATACACAAAACTACACAAACTTACACACAAAAACACGTACTTACACGCATTTACACGTACTTATACACACTTATACACACTTACACGCACTCACACGAACTCACACGCACTTACACGTACTTACACGAACTTACACATACTATCACACACTCACACGTACTTACACACACTCACACATACTTCCACGCACTTACACCTACTTTCACGCACTTACATGCACTTACACGCACTTACACGCACTTATACGCAGTGATACTAACTCACACGTACTTACACACACTTACACGAACGTATTGGCACTTACACGCACATACACAAACTTACACGCACTTACATGCTCTTACACGTACTTACACGCACTTAAACGTACTTGTATGCTCTTGCACACACTTACATGCACTTACACAGACTTAAACATACGTACGCGCACTTACACGCACTTACACACACTTACACGCACTTACACGCACTTACACGCACTTACACGTACTTACACTCACTTGCATACACTCACACGTACTTACATGCACTTACACGCACTTACACAAACTTATACGCACTTACATGCACTTACACGTACTTACATGCACTTACATGCACTTACACGCACTTACACGCACTTACACAAACTTACACGCACTTACACGCACTTCCACCCATTTACACATAGTTACACGCACTTATATGTACTTACATGCACTTACACGCACTCACACAAACTTACACGTACTTACATACACTTACACATACTTCCACGTACTCACACACACTTACACGCACTGACATGCACTTATACGTACTTACACGTATCTACACACACTAACATGCACTTACACGGACTTACACACACTTACACGCACTTACACGCACAGACACGAACTCATACACACTTACACGTGCTAACACAAACTTACACGCACTTACATACACTTACACGCATTCACACGCACTTACACGCACTTATATGCAGTTATACGCACTTACACACACTTCCATGCAGTTATACGTAATTACACGTACTTATACGTACTGATACAAACTCACACGTACTTACACGCACTTACACGAGCTTACACATACTTACACGCACTTACACAAGCTTACACACACTTAGACACACTTACATACACTTTCACGCACCTACACAAACTTACACGTACATACACACACTTACACGTACTTACATATACTCACACGTACTTACACACACTTACACGCACTTACACGCACTTATACGCACTTTCACAAATATGCATGCAATAGCACGCACTGGCACACAGTTACAGGCACTAACACAAACTTACACGCACTTACACGCAATTACACGCACTTACATGCACTTACACGCACTTATACGCACTTACATGAACTTACACGCACTTACTCGCACTTACACGCACTTCCACGTACTTACATGCACTTACACACACTAACACGCACTTACACATACTTACAAACACTTACACGTACTTATACGCACTTACACGCACTTACATACACTTAAACATACTTGCATGCACTTGCACACACTTACATGTACTTACATGCACTTAAACGCACTTACATGCACTTACACGCACTTACACCAACTATTACGCACTTATACACACTTACACGCACTTACACGCACTTTTGTGCACTTACACACACTTACACGTACTTACACAAACTTACACATACTTACACGCACTTACATACACTTACACGTACTTACACGTACTTACACGCTTTTATATGCATATATATGCACTTACACACACTTATACGCACTTACACCGAATACAAAAACTTAAAAACACTTACACGTATTTACACGTACTTACATGCACTTACACGCACTTACACGCACTTACTCACACTTACACAAACTTACACGTACTTACACGCACTTACACACACTTACATATTGTTATACGCACTTACATGCACTTACATGCACTTACACGTACTTACACTGACTTACACGCACTTACATACACTTACAGACACTTCCAGGTACTCACAGACACTTACACGCACTGACACGCACTGATACGCACGTATACGTACTTACACGTACATACACGCAATAACATGCACTTACACGAACTCACACATACTTACATGCACTTACACAAACTTACACGCACTTACACAAACTTACACAAACTTATACGTACTTACATGCACTCACACACACTTACACGCACTCGTAAATACTTACACGCACTTACACGCAATTACACGCACTTACATGCACTCACACATGCTTACACGCACTTACACGTACTTACACGCACTGACATAAACTCGCACATACTTACACACACTTACATGAACTTACACACCCTTACACGCACTTACACAAACTTACACAAACTTACACACACTTACACACACTTACACATACTTACATGCACTTAGACGCACTTACACGTACTTAAACACACTTTCATGCACTTACACATACTTACACGCACTTACACGCACTTACACATACTTACACGCACGTATGCACACTTACACAAACTTACACGCACTAGCACGCACTGGCATGCACTTACAGGTACTTACATGCACTTACACGCATTTACACGTACTTACACATAATGACACGCACTTACACGCACTTACACGCACCTACATGCACTTACATGCACTTATACGTACCTACACAAACATACACACACTTACACGAACTTACACACACTTCCACATACTGACACCCATTTACACGCACTTACACATACTTACACATACTTACATGCACTTACACGCACGTACACGCACATACACACATTTACACGCACTTATACGCACTTACACGCACTTGCATGCACTTGCACGCACTTACACCTACTTACACGCACTTACACGCACTTACACGCACTTACACGCACTTACACGCACTTACACACACTTACACGCACTTTCACGCACTTATACGCACTTACACGCACTTATACGAACTTACACACACTTACACGCACTTTAACACACTTACACATACTTACACACACTTACACCCACTTACACCCACTTACACGCACTTTCACACACTTATACGCACTTACACAAACTTACACACACTTACATACACTTACACGTACTTACATGCACTTGCACGTACTTACACACACTTACATGTACTTATACAAGCTTACACGCAATTATACGCAGTTACACATACTTACACATAGTTACACACACTTACACGCACTTACATGCACTTACACGCACTTACAAAAACGTATACGCACTTACACGTACTTAAACGTACTTACATGTACTTGCACGTACTTACACGCACTTACACGCACTCACACACACTTACACATATTTACATGCACTTACATGCACTTACACGCAATTACACGCACTTACACGTACTTACATGCACTTACACGCACTTACACGCACTGACACAAACTTACACACATTTACGCTCACTTATACGCAGTTTTACGCTCACTTACACGCACTTACACAAACGTACACACAATTATACGCACTTACATGACCTTACATGCACTTACATGCACTTACACACACTTCCACACTCACACGCACTTACACGCACTCACAGGCACTTACACGTACCTACACGTACTTACACACACTAACATGCACTTACACGCACGTACACGCACTTACACGTACTTACATGCACTGACATGAACTCACACGTACTTATACAAACTTACACGCACTTACACAAACTTACACAAACTAACATACACTTATATGCACTTACACACACTTCCACATAATTACACGAACGTACACAAACTTACACGCACTTTCACAAACTTACATGCACTTACATGCACTCATACACACGTACACGCACTCACACATACTTACACACACTTACACACACTTACACGCTTTTACACGCACTTACACGTGCTTACACACACTTACACGCACTTACACACACTGACACAAACTCACACGTACTTACACACACTTACACAAACTTACACACACTTATACGCCCTTACACAAACTTACACAAACATACACATACTTACCCACACTTACACGCACTTACACACACTTACACGCACTTACACGTACTCACACACACTTACACACACTTACACGCACTTACACGTACTTACACGCACTTACACACATTTACACACACTTCCAAGTACTTACACACCCTTACACACACTAATACACACTTACACATACTTACACGTACTTACACGTACTTACAAGCACTTACACACACATACACGCACTTACACATACTTACACATACTTGCATGCACTTGCACACACTTATATGTACTTGCACGCACTTACACGCAATTTCACACACTTACACGAACTTACATGCACTTACACATATGTATACGCACTTACACGCACTTACACACACTTACACCTACTTACACGAACTTACATGCACTTATGCGTATTTATACAAACTTATATGGACTTACATGTACTTACACGTACTTACACGTACTTACACACTTACACACACTTACATGCATCTACATGCACTTACACATACTTACAAGTACTTTCACGCACTTACACGCACTTACACATACTTATACACACCTACACGAACTTACACGCACTTACACGCATGTACACGCACTTACACGCACTTACACGCACTTAGACGTACTTACACGCACTTATACGCACTTACACGTACTTTCACCTACTTACACACACTTACACATACTTATAGACACTTACCCACACTTACATGCAATTATACACACTTACACACACTTACACGCACTTACATGTACTTACACGTACTTACACGTAGTTACACACACTTACACGCACTTACACTCGCTTACACGTACTTACATGCACTTACACGTACTTACAAGCACTTTCACGTACTTACACGCACTTACACGCACATACACGCACTTACATTAACTTACACGCACTTACACGTACTTACATGCACTTATACGCACTTACACGCACTTACTCACATTTAAACAAACTTACATGCACTTACACGCACTTACACATTGTTACACGCACTTACACCCACTTACATGCACTTACACACACTTACAAAAACTTACACGCACTTACATATACTTACACACACTTCCAGGTACTCACACACACTTACACGCACTGACAAGCACTGACACGCGCTTATACATACTTACACGTACTTACACGCAATAACATGCACTTACACGCACTTACACGCACTTACACGCACTTACACGCACTGACACAAACTCACACACACATAAAACCACTTACACAAACTTACATGCACTTACACAAACTTACACGACCTTACACATACTTACATGCACTCACACACACGTACACGCACTCACACATACTTATACGCACTTACACGCAATTACACGTACTTACATGCACTTACACATGATTACACGCACTTACACGCAGTTACACGCACTGACACAAACTCACACGTACTTACACGCACTTACACGAACTTATACACACACACACACACTTACACAAACTTACACAAACTTACACACACTTACACATACTTACACGTACTTACACGCACTTACACTCAGTTACACATGCTTACACACACTTACACATACGTTTACGCACTTAAACAAACTTACACATACTTACACGCTCTTGGATGCACTTACAGAAACTTTTACGCACTAGCAGGCACTAGCACGCACTTCCAGGTACTTACATGCACTTACACTCATTTACACGCACTTACACGTAGTTACATGCACTTACACGCACTTACACGCACTTACACGTACTTACATGCACTTACATGTACTTATACGCACTTACATGAACTTACACACACTTACACGAACTTACACACACTTCCACGTACTTACATGCACTTACATTCACTAACATGCACTTACACACACTTACACGCACTTACACGCACTTACACATACTTACACACACTTACACACACGTTTACGCACTAACACACACTTGCATGCACTTGCACACACGTACACCTACTTACACGCACTTACACGCACTTACACGCACTTACATGTACTTACATGCACTTTCATGCATTTACACTCACTTACACGCACTTATACGAACTTACACACACTTACACGCACTCACACGCACTTACACGCACTTACACACACTTATACGCACTTACACAAACTTACACACACTTACACGCACTCACACGTACTTACATGCACTTACACGTACTTACCCGCACTTACACGTACTTATACAAACTTACATGCAATTACACGCACTTACACGCACTTACACGTACTTACACGCACTGACACAAACTTACACGCATTTACGCTCACTTATACGCACTTATACGCACTTACACAAATGTACACACACTTATACGCACTTATACAAACTTACACGTACTTACACGCACGTACACGCACTTACACGTACTTACACGCACTTACACGCACATACACGCACTTACACGTACTTTCACCTACTTACACACACTTATACACACTCATACACACTTACACACACTTACATGCACTTATACACACTTACACACACTTACATGCACTTACATATACTTACACGCACTTATACGTAGTTACACGCACGTACACGCACTTACACGCACTTACACGCACTTACATGTACTTACACATACTTACAAGCACTTTCACGTACTTACACACACTTTCACACACACACACACACTTACACAAACTTACACGCACTTACACGTACTTACATGCACTTACACGCATTTACACGCATTTACTCGCATTTATACAAACTTACATGCACTTACACGCACTTACACATTGTTACACACACTTACACCCACTTACATGCACTTACACAAACTTACACACACTTACATACACTTACACACACTTCCAGGTACTCACACAAATTTACACGCACTGACAAGCACTGACATGCACTTATACGTACTTACACGTACTTACCCGCAATAACATGCACTTACACGCACTTACACGCACTTACACGCACTTACACGCACTGACACGAACTCACACACACTTACACGCACTTACACAAATTTACACGCACATACACAAACTTACACGATCTTACACATACTTACATGCACTCTCACACACTTACACGCACTCAGACATACTTATACGCACTTACACGCAATTACACGTACTTACATATACTTACACATGCTTACACGCACTTTCATGCACTTACACGCACTGACACAAACTCACACGTACTTACACGCACTTACACAAACTTACACACACACACACACACGTACACGAACTTACACAAACTTACACACACTTACACACACTTACACGTACTTACACGCACTTACACTTACTTACACGTGCTTACACACACTTACACATATGTTTACGCACTTAAACGCACTTACACATACTTACACACACTTGGACGCACTTACACAAACTTACACGCACTAGCAGGCACTAGCATGCACTCACAGGTACTTACATGAACTTACACTCATTTACACGCACTTACACGTAGTTACACGCACTTACACGCACTTACACATACTTGCATGCACTTACATGTACTTATACGCACTTACATGAACTTACACACACTTAGACGAACTTACACACACTTCCACGTACTTACACGCACTTACACACACTAACACGCACTTACACACACTTACATGCACTTACACGCATATACACATACTTACACACACTTACACGCACTTTTACACACTTACACACACTTGCATGCACTTGCACACACGTACACCTACTTACACGCACTTCCACGCACTTACACGCACTTACACGCACTTACATGTACTTACACGCACTTTCACGCACTTACACGCACTTACACACATTTATACGAACTTACACACACTTACACACACTTACACGCACTTACACGCACTTACACACACTTATACGCACTTACACAAACTTACACACACTTACACGCACTCACACGTAATTACATGCACTTACACGTACTTACACGTACTTATACAAACTTACACGCACTTACACACACTTACACGCACTTACGCGTAGTTACACACACTTACACAAACTTACATGCACTTACACGCACTTACACAAACTTATACGCACTTACACGTACTTAAACGTACTTACACGTACTTGCACGTGCTTACACACACTTACACGCACTCACACACACTTACACATATTTACATGCACTTATATGCACTTACATGCAATTACACACACTTACACGCACTTACACGTAATTACACGCACTGACACAAACTTACACGCATTTACGCTCACTTATACGCACTTATACGCACTTACACAAATGTACACAAACTTATACGCACTTACACAAACTTACACGCACTTACACGCACGTACACGCACTTACACGCACTTACACGCACTTACACGTACTTACACGCACTTACACACACTTACACGTACTTTCACCTACTTACACACACTTACACACACTTATACACACTTACACACACTTACATGCACTTATACACACTTACACACACTTACATGCACTTACATGTACTTACACGCACTTACACGTAGTTACACGCATGTACACGCACTTACACGCACTTACACGCACTTACATGCACTTACACGCACTTACAAGCACTTTCACATACTTACACGCACTTACACGCACTTACACGCACTTACACAAACTTACACGCACTTACACATACTTACATGCACTTACACACACTTACACGTACTTACTCGCATTTACACAAACTTACACGCACTTACACGCACTTACATATTGTTGCACGCACTTACACCCACTTACATGCACTTACACAAACTTAAACGCACTTACATACACTTACACACACTATCAGGTACTCACACACACTTACACGCACTGACAAGCACTGACACACACTTATACGTACTTACACGTACTTACACGCAATAACATGCACTTACACGCACTTACACGCACTTACACGCACTTACACGCACTGACACAAACTCACACACACTTACACGCACTTACACAAACTTACACGCACTTACACAAACTTACACGACCTTACACGTACTTACATGCACTCACACACACTTACACGCACTCACACATACATATACGCACTTACACGCAATTACACATACTTACATGCACTTATACATGCTTACACGCACTTACACGCACTTACACGCACTGACACGAACTCACATGTACTTACACGCACTTACACCAACTTACATGCACACACACACTTACACCAACTTACACAAACTTACACACACTTACACACACTTACACGTACTAACATGCACTTACACTCACTTACACATGCTTACACACACTTACACATACGTTTACGCACTTACACGCACTTACACATACTTACACGCACTTGTACACACTTACACAAACTTACATGCACTAGCAGGCACTATCACGCACTTACAGGTACTTACATGCACTTACACTCATTTACACACACTTACACGTAGTTATACGCACTTACACGCACTTACACGCACTTACACTTACTTACATGCACTTACATGTACTTACACGCACTTACACGCACTGACACAAACTTACACGCATTTACTCTCACTTATACGCACTTATATGCACTTACACAAATGTACACACACTTATACGCACTTACACGAACTTACATGTACTTACATGCACTTACACATACTTCCACACACTCACACGCACTTACACACACTCACATGCACTTACACGTACTTACACGTACTTACACGCACTAACATGCACTTACACGCACGTACACGCACTTACACGCACTTACAAGCACTGACACAAACTCACACGTACTTACACAAACTTACACGGACGTACACAAACTTACATAAACTTACACGTACTTACACACACTTATACACACTTACACATACTTACATGAACGTACACGCACTTACACGCACTTTCAAAAACTTTCACGCACTTACATGCACTCACACATACGTACACGCACTCAGACGTACTTACACACACTTACACAAACTTACACGCACTTATACGCATTTGCACGTGCTTACACGCACTTAAACGCAATTACACACACTGACACAAACTTCCACACACTTACACGCCCTTACACAAACTTACACAAACTTACACACACTTACACACACGTATACGCACTTACACGTACTTACACACACTTACACGTACCTACACACACTTACACGCACTTACACGCACTTAGAGGCACCTACATACACTTACACACACCTACACACACTTATACGCACTTACACAAACTTACACGTACTAGCACGCACTGGCACGCACTTACACGTACTTACACGCACTAACATGCACTTACACGCACTTACACGCACTTACACGCATTTACACACACTTACACGTACTTACACGAACTTACACATACTTATACACACTTCCAGGTACTTACACACACTTACACACACTAACACGCACTTACACATACTTACACGTACTTCCATGTACTTACACGCACTTACACACACTTACACGCACTTACACGCACTTACACGTACTTGCATGCACTTGCACACAATTACATGTACTTACATGCACTTACACGCACTTATACACACTTACACACACTTACACCTACTTACACAAACTTACACGCACTTACATGGACTTACATGTACTTATACGTACTTACACGTACTTATACACTTACACGCACTTACACGCACGTACACGCACTTCCACATACTTACATATACTTACACACACTTACACGCACTTACACAAAATTACACATACTTACACACGTTAACAC
The DNA here is from genome assembly GCA_023375785.1 of Penium margaritaceum. Classification (NCBI taxonomy): domain Eukaryota; kingdom Viridiplantae; phylum Streptophyta; class Zygnematophyceae; order Desmidiales; family Peniaceae; genus Penium; species Penium margaritaceum. The sequence continues at coordinate 249,229 of SZWC01001060.1, read as the reverse complement.
GCACTTACACATACTTACACGCACTTACACAAACTTACACGCACTTACACGCACTTACACGCACTTACACGTACTTACACGCACTTACACGCACTTACACGTACTTGTATGCACTTGCACACACTTACACACACTTACACGTACTTACACGTACTTACGCGCACATACACGCACTTACACGCACTTACATGCAGTTACACACACTTTACAGACAGTTTACAGGTACGTACACGTACTTACACGCATTTACACGCACTTACACATACTTTCACGTACTTACACACACTTACACGCACTTACACGCACTTACACACAATTACACACAGTTACACATACTTACGCACACTTACACGCACTTATACGTACTTACACCAACTTATACACACTTACACGTACTTACACGTACTTTCACGCACTGGCATGCACTTACATGTACTTACACGCACTCACATGCACATACACGCAGTTACATGTACTTACATGCACTTACACGTAATTACACGCACATACCCACACTTACACGCACTTATACGCACTGATACAAACTTACACACACTTACGCACACTTAGAGAAACTTACACCCACTTACACAAACGTACACGCACTTACACGCACTTCCACAAACTTACACGCACATACATGCACTTACACGCACTTAGACGCACTCACACACACTTACACACACTCACACACACTTACACGCATTTATACACACCTACACACACTTACACGTACTTATACGCACTTACACGCACTTACACGCACTTACACATACTGATACAAACTCACACGCACTTACACACACTTACACACACTTACACGCACTTACACGAACTTATCTAAACTTACACACAAATACACGCACTTACACGCACTTACACGTACTTACACACACTTACATGCACTTACACAAACGTACACGCACTTACACACACTTACATGAACTTACATGTACTTACATGCACTCACACACACTTATATGCACTCACACACACTTTCTCACACTTACACATACTTACACAAACTTACATGCACTTACGCGCACGAACACGCACTTACACATACTTACATGCACTTATACGTACTTACACGTTATTTCATGCACTTACATGCACTTGGACGCACTTACATACACTTACACAAATTACATGCACTTACACGCACTTACATGTACTTACATGCACTTACACGCACTTACACGCCCTTACATGCACTTACACAAACTTACACGCACTTACACGCACTTACACGCACTTACACGTACTTATACATAGTTACATGCATTTACACGCACTTACATGCACTTATACCCACTTACACGAACGTATACACACTTACACGCACTTACACACACTTACACGCACTTGCACGCACTTACACGCACTTGCACGTACTCACACGCACTTACACGCATTTACATGAACTTACATGCACTTACACACAATTACACGCTCTTATACGCACTTACACACACTTACACGCACTGACATGATCTTACACGCACTTAAGCGCACTTATACACACTTTTACGTACTTACACAAACGTACAAGCACTTACACGTCTTACACAAATTTACACCCACTTACATGCACTTACACACACTTACACGCACTCACACACACTTACACGCAATCGCACATCCTTACACGTACTTACACATACTTACACACACTTGTATGCACTTACACACACTCATACGCACTTACACACACTTACACGCACTGACATGAACTCACACGCACTTGCACGCACTTACACAAACTTACACGTACTTATACAAACTTACAAACTTACACAAACTTACACGTAATTGCACGCACTTACACACACTTACACGTACTTACACGCACTTACACACACTTACACATACTCACAAGTACTTACACGCACTTACGCATACTTACACGCACTTACACGCACTTACACGTGCTTACACGCACTTATACGCACTACCACGCACTGACACGAACTCACACATACTTACACACACTTACACGCACTTACACAAACTTACACGAACTTACACACACTTACTCGCACTTACACACACCATGCACTTACATGCACTTACACGCACTTACACACACTTCCACGTGCGTACACGCACTTGCACGCACTAACAGGCACTTAGACATACTTACACGCACTTACACGCACCTAAACGCACTTACTTGCACTTGTATGCACTTGAACACACTTACACACACTTACATGCACTTACACGTACTTCCATGCACTTACACGCACTTACACACACTTACTTGATCTTACACGCACTTACACGCACTTACACCCACGTAAATACACTTGCACACACTCATACGTACTTACACGAACTTACAGGCACTTATACACTCTTATACAAACTTACTTGCACTTACAAGTACTTACACGAACTTACACATACTTACACACACTTACACGCACTTACACATACTTACACGCACTTACACGCACTTACACATACTTTCACGCACTTACACGCACTTACACGTACTTACACGAACTTACAAGTACTTACATGTACTAACACGCATTTACACATACTTACACGCACTTACACGCACTTACACGCACTTACACGCACTTACACGCACTTACATGCACTTACACGTACTTACACGCACTTTTACACACTTACAGGTACTTGTATGCACTTGCACACACTTACAACCACTTATACGTACTTACACGTACTTACGCGTACTTACGCACACTTACACGCACTTACACGCTCTTACACGTACTTTTCAGGTACTTACACGCACTTACACATACTTACACGCACTTACATGCACTTACACGTACTTACACGCACTTAAACACACTTGCACGCACTTACACGTACTTATACACACTTACACACAGTTACATATACTTACACGCCCTTACACGCACTTTCACATACTTACACAAACGTATACGCACTTACACGCACTTACACGCACTTGCACGCATTTACACATACTTACACGTACTCACACACACTTACACGCATTTACATGCACTTACATGCACTTACACGCAATTACACGCACATACCCACACTCACGCGCACTTACACGCACTGAGACAAACTTATACGCACTTACGCACACTTACACGCACTTACACCCACGTACATGAACGTACACGCACTTACACACACTTACACAAACATACACGCACTTGCATGCACTTACACACACTTACACGTACTCACACACACTTACACGTACTTACACGAACTTATACGCACTTACACTAACTTTCAGGAACTTACACAAACTTACACACAAATACACGCACTTACACGCACTTTTATGCACTTACACGCACTTATGCACACATAAATGCACTTACACACACTTACACAAACTTACTCGTACTTATACGCACTCACACGTACTTACACGCACTGACATGCATTTACACGCCCTTACACGTACTTACACGCACTTACATGCACTTACACGCACGGACACAAACTCACACGCACTTACACGCACTTACATGAACTTACACAAACATACACGCACTTACACGCACTTACACGCACTTACATGTACTTACACGTACTTAAACGTAATTGTGTGCACTTGCACACACTTACACACACTTACACTCACTTACATATACTTACGCGCACTTTAACACACTTACACACACATACACACACTTGTACGCACTTACACGCACTTACACGCACTTACATGCACTTACACACACTTACACGTACTTACATGCACTTTCACGTACTTACACACACTTACACGTACTTACACGTACTTTTACAAAATACACACACGTACACACACTTACACGTACGTACATGCACTTACACGCACGTACACGCACTTACACGCACTTACACAAACTTACACGCACTTACACGCACTTACACTCACTTACACATAGTTACAAGCACTTACACGCACTTACATGTACTTACACACACTTACACGAACGTATACGCACTTACACGCACTAACACGTACATGCACGGACTTACACGCACTTACACGTACTCACACGCACTTACACGCATTCACATGCACTTACATGTACTTACACGCAATAAAACATACTTACACGTACTTACACGTACTTACACGCACTGACACGAACTTACCCGTTCTTACGCGCACTTATACGCACTTAAAAGCACTTACACAAATGTACACGCACTTACACACACTTACACGAACTTAGACGCACTTACATGTACTTGCACACACTTACACGTACTCACATACACTTACACGCACTCACACGCACTTACACATACTTACACGTACGTACACGTACTTACATGCACTTACACGCACGTATACGCACTTACACGCACTTACGCGCACTGACACGAACTCACACGCATTTACACACCCTTACACAAACTTACACGCACTTACACAAACTTATACAAACTTACACGAACTTACACATCATTGCACACACTTACACGCACTTGCACGTACTTACACGCACTTACACGCACTTACACGCACTTACACAAACATACACGCACTTACATGCACTTATACAAATTTACACGCACTTACATGCACTCACACACACTTATACGTACTCACACGTACTTACACGCACTTACACATACTTACACGCACTTGCATGTACTTACACACACTTACATGCACTTACATGCACTTACACGCACTGACACAAACTCACACATACTTAGACGCACTTACACAAACTTACACACACTTACACACTCTTACACAAAGGTAGACGAACTTACATACATTTACACTTACTTACACGTACTTACACGCACTTACACGCACTTACACATAATTCCACGTACTTTCACGTACTTACACGCACTGACACGCACTTACACATACTTACACACCTTTACACGCACTTACACGTACAAACACGTACTTACAGGCACTCACACGCACTTACACGCACTTACACGTACTTTCACGTACTTACACACACTTACACGTATTCATACGAACTTACACGCACTTACACGCACTTACACACACTTATACACACTTACACACACTTACACATACTTACACAAACTCACACGCACTTACACACACATATATGACTTACACGCACATACACGCACTCACACGCACTTACACATACTTACACTTACTGACACGGACTTACACGCACTTACACGAACTTACACGTACTTACATGTACTAACACGCACTTACACATACTTACACGTACTTACATGCACTTACACGCACATACACGCAGTTACACACACTTACATGCACTTACACGTACGTTCACGCTCTTACGCATACTTATATGTACTCATACACACTTACACACACTTACACACACTTACACACACTTACACATACTTACACGTACTTACACGCACTTCCACACACTTACACACACTTACACGTACTTGCACGTACTTACACAAACGTATATGCATTTACACGCACTTACACGTACTTACACGCACTTGCACGCACTTACACACACTTAAACGCACTCACACACACTTACACGCATGTACATGTACTTACATGCACTTACACACAATTACACGCACATAACCACCCTTACACCCACTTACAAACACGGACACAAACTTGCACACACTTACGTGTACTTACCCACACTTCCACCCACTTAGATGAATGTACACGCACTTACACGAACATACACGAACTTCCATGCACTTACACGCACTTACACGCACTCACATGCAATTGCCCACAGTCACACACACTCACACGCATTTACACACACATACACACACTTACGCGCACTTACACGCACTTACACGCACTTACACGCACTTACACGAAGTTACACAAACTTGCACGAACTTACACACAAATACACGCACTTACATGCACTTAGATGCACTTACACACACTTATACACACTTACATGCACTTACACGAACTACATGCACTTACTCACACATACACAAACTTAGACGTAGTTACATGTACTCACACACGCTTACACACACTAACAAGCGCTTATACGCACTTACACGTACTTACACGCACTTACATGCACTTACACATACTTACACGCACTTACTCACACTTACACGCACTTACACGCACTGACACAAACTTGCATGCACTTACAAGCACATACACGAACTTATACACACTTTCACACACTTACACAAACTTACACGAACTTACACGCACTTACACACACCTACACGCACTTACGCCCACTTACACGCACTTACACATACTTGCAAGTACTTATACGCACTTACACGTACTTGCATGCACTTGCACACACGTACACACACTTACACTCACTTACACATACATACGCACACTTACACGTACGTACACACACTTATATGCACATACACGTACTTACACGCACATACACATGCTTACATGCACTTTCACGTACTTACACGCACTTACACGCACTTACAGGTACTTAAACACACTTACATGCACGTACATGCATTTTCATGCAGTTACACAAACTTACACATACTTACATGCACTCACACACACTTACACGCACTCACACGTACTTACACACACTTACACGTACTTACACACACTTATCCTCACTTACACGTGCTTACACGTACTTACGCGCACTTACACCCACTGACACAAATTCACACGTATGTACACACACTTACAGAATTTTACACACACTTACACGTACTTACACAAACATACACAATCTTACACACACGTACACACACTTACACACACTTACACGCACTTACACGCGCTTACACGCACTTACACATACTTACACACACTTACACGCACTTACACACACTTACAAACACTTACATGCACTTACAAGCACTTATACACACTTACACAAACTTACATACACTGGCACGCACTAGCACACACTTACACATACATATACGCACTTACACGTACTTACACGCACTTACATGCAATTACATGCACTTACACACACTTACACGCACTTACATGCACTTACATGCACTTACACGCACTTTACAGGCACTTACATGCACTTACACGCACTTACACGCACTTACACATACTTTCACGCACTTACACGTACTTATACATACTCATACACGCTTACACGCACTTACACACACTTACACACACTTACACGTACTCACACGTACTTAAACGTAATTACACACACTTACACGCACTTACACACACTTACACGTACTTACTCACAGTTACGCATACTTACACGCACTTACACGAACTTACACGCACTTACACAAACGTACACGTACTTACACGCACTTACACGTACTTACACACACTTGCACACACTTATACACACTTACACGTACTCACACGCATGTACATGTGCTTACATGCACTTACACACAATTACACGTACATACCCACACTCACACTCACTTATATACACTGACACGAACTTACACACACTTTCACCCTCTTAGACAAACGTACACGCACTTACACGAACTAACATGTACTTCGATGCAGTTACACGCACTTACACACCCTCACACGCAATTACACACACTCACACGTATTCACACGCATTTACACACACATACACACACTTACACGCACTTACACACACTTACATGCACTTACACGCACTTACACGCACTGATGGAAAGTCACACGCACTTTCACACACTTACATGAACTTACACACACTTACACAAACTTACACGAACTTAACCACAAATACACGCACTTTCATGCACTTAGATGCACTTACACGCACTTATACACACTTACATGCACTTACACAAATTACACGCACTTACACACACTTACACAAACTTACACGCAGTTACATGTACTCACACGCACTTACACACACTAACATGCACTTACACGCACTTACACATACTTACACGCACTTACATGCACTTACACGTACTTACACACACTTACACGCACTGCCACAAACTCACACGCATTTACACAAACTTATACACACTTGCACACACTTACACAAACTTATACAAACTTACACGTACTTACACGCACCTACACGCACTTACACCTACTGACACGTACTTATACGCACTTACACGTACTTGCATGCACTTGCACACACGTACATACTCTTACACTCACTTACACATACTTACGCACACTTACACGCACGTACACACACTTATACGCACATACACGCACTTACACGCACTTACACATACTTACATACACTTTCACATACTTACACGCACTTACACGCACTTAGAGGTACTTAGACACACTTACACGTACGTACATGCACTTGCACACACTTACGCATACTTACACGCATTTACACGTGCTTACACGTAGTTACACGCACTTACACATACTTACATGCACTTACACGCACTTACACAAACGTATATGTACTTACACGTACTTACACGTACTTACACGTACTTGCACGCACTTACATGCACTTACACGCACTCACACGCACTTACACGCATATACATGCACTTACATGCACTTACACGTAACTACACGTACTTACACGTACTTACACGCACTTATACGCACTAACACCAACTTATACGCACTTAAGCGCACTTGTACGCACTTATACGCACTTACACAAACGTACACGTATTTACACACACTTAGACAAACGTAGACGCACTTACATGTACTTACACACACTTACACGCACTCACTGACATATACATGCACTCACATGCACTTACACATACTTATACGTACTTACACGTACTTACATGCACTTACACACACTTATACGCACTTACACGCACTTACACGCACTGGCACAAACTCACACGCACTTACATGCACTTACACAAACTTACATGCACTTACACAAACTTACACAAACTTACATGAACTTACATGTAATTGCACGCACTTACACGCACTTACACGCACTTACACGTACTTACACGCACTTACACACACTTATACGCACTTACACGAACGTACACGCACTTACATGCACTTACACAAACTTACACGCACTTCAATGCACTCACACACACTTACACGCACTCACACGTACTTACACATACTTACACGCACTTACACACACTTACACTCACTTACACGTGCTTACACGAACTTACACGTACTTACACGCACTGACACAAACTCACACGTACTTACACGCACTTACACGATTTTACATACACTTACACGTACTTACACAAACGTACACAATCTTACACACACTTACACACACTTACACACACTTACACGCACTTACATGCGCTTACATGCACTTACACACACTTACACACACTTACACGCACTTACACGCACCTAAAAACACTTACATGTACTTACACACACTTACACACTTACACGAACTTACACACACTGGAATGCACTGGCACGCAATTATACACGTACGTATACGTACATACACGCACTTACACGGACTTACAGGCACTTACATGCACTTACACGCACTTACACACACTTACACGTACGTACACGCACTTACACGCACTTATTCATACTTAGACGAACTTACACACAGTTACACGCACTTACACGCACTTCCACGTACTTGCACGCACTTACACGTACTAACACATACTTACTCATAATTACACAAACTTACACATACTTACACGCACTTACACACACTTACACACACTTACACGCACTTACACGCACTCACACACACGTACACACACTTGCATGCACTTGCACACACTTACACGCACTTCCATACACTTGTATGCACTTACATGCACTTACATGCACTTACACTCACTTACACGAACTTACACGCAGTTACACGCACTTACACGCACTTACACGCACTTATACAAACGTATACGTACTTACACGCACTTATACAAACTTACACGCACTTACACGTACTTACAAGTACTTATACGCACTTACACGCACATACACACACTTACACGCACTTACATGCACTTACACGCAGTTATACACACTTATACATACTTATACACACTTATACGCACTTGTATGTAGTAGCACACATGCACTTACACGCAATCACACGCACTTACACGCACTTACACGTACTTACACGCACTGACACGAACTTACACGCACTTATGCGTACATACACGCACTTACATACACTTACACAAATGTACACGCACTTACATGCACTTACACAAACTTACACACACTTACATGCACTTACACGTACTTACACGTACTCACACACACTTACACGGACTCACACACACTTACACGCACTTACACACACTTACATGTACTTATATACACTTACACGCACTTACACGCACTTACATGCACTTACATGCACTTACATGCACTTGCATACACTTGCACACATTTACACGCAATTACACGCATTTACACGCACTTACACGCACTTACACGCACTTACACGTACTTACACGCACTTACAAAAACTTACACGCACTTACACGCACTCACATATACTTACACACACTGACACGTACTTACAAGCACTTACATGCACTTACACCCACTTACACAAACTTACACGCACTTACACATTCTTACATGCACTTACACGCCCTTACATGCACTTACACGCACTTACACATACTTACACGTACTTACACGAACTTATACACACTTACACGCACTTACACGCACTTGCATGCACTTACACACACTTACACGCACTTACACGCACTTACAATTTACATGCACTTACATGCACTTACGCACTTACACGTACTTATATGCACTTCCACACACAGACACGAACTTACACGCACTTACGCGCACTTACACATACTTACCACACGTATACGAATGTACACACACTTATACACACTTATACAATTTTACATTCACTTATATGTACTTAAACATACTTACACACCTTCACACGCACTTACACACACTCACACACACTTACACATACTTACACATACTTCCACGTACTTACACATCATTACACATACTTGCATACACTTACACGCACTTATACACACTAACATGAACTCACACGCACTTACACACACGTACACAAACTTACACGCACTTACACGGACTTACACAAACTCACACGAATGTACATGCAAGTACACGCACTTACATCCACTTACACGTACTTACACACACTTTCACACACTTACACGAATGTACACGTACTTACATGCACTTAAACAAACTTACACGCACTTACACGTACTCACATGCACTTACACGCACTCACACATACTTACACACACTTATACACACTTACATACACTTACACGCGCTTACACACACTTACACACATTTCCACACACAGACACGAACTCACACGCACTTACACGTACTTACACGAACTTACACACACTTACACGCACTTACACAAACTTACATAAACTTACACGCACTTACATCACTTACACCTAATTTCACGCACTTACAGTCACTTACACGCACTTACACGCACTTAAACGCACTTACACATACTTTCACACACGTTTACACACTTACACGTACTTACACACACTTACACAAACTCACACGCACTGGCACACACTGGCACGCACTTAAACACACTTACACATACTTACATACACTTATACGTACTTACACGCACTTACATACACTTACACGCACTTACACGCACTTACACGCACTTACACGCACTTACACACACTCACACATACTTACACAAACTTACACGTACTTTCACGCACTTATACACACTTCTACGTACTTACACGCACTTACACGCACTAACACACATTTACACATACTTACACGCACTTGCACGCACTTACATGCACTTACACGTACTTACACGCACTTACACGCACTTATACGTACTTCGATGCACTTGCACACACTTACATGCACTTACCTGTACTTACACGCACTCATACACACTTACACGTACTTACACGCACCTACACGCACATACACGCACTGACACGACTCACACAAACTAACACAAACTTATACGCATCTACACGCACTTACACACACTGACACGCACTGACACGCACTTACACGTACTTACACGCACTTACACACACTTATACGCACATACATACCCTTACACACACTTACATGCACTTACACGCACTTACACGCGCTTAAATACACTTACACAAACTTGCATGCACTGGCATGCATTGGCACGCACTGGCACACACTTACACGTACTTACACGCACTTACATGTATTTACACCTACTTACACGTACTCACATGCACTAACACACATTTACACATACTTACACGCACTTACACAAAGTTACACGCACTTACATGCACTTACACGCACTTACACATACTTAGACGAACTTGCATGTACTTGCATACGCTTACACGCAATTACACGCACTTACACGCACTTACACGTACTTACACGCACTTACATATACTTCACATACACCTACACGTACTTAAACGCACTTATACTTACTTACACGCACTTACACGCACTATACGTACTTATACGCACTTTCATGCACTTACACGCACTTACACGCACTTACACGCACTTACACAAAATTATACACACTAATATGCACTTACACGTACTTACACATACGTACACGCATTTACACACACTTACACAAACTTAAAAATACTTACACGCTCTTACACGCACTTACACGCACTTACACGCACATACACACACTTACACACACTTACACGAACTTACATGCACTTACACGCACTTACACGCACTTACATGCACTTGCACGTACTCACACGTACTTACACGTACTAACACGCACTTACAAACATTTACACACACTTACATGCACGTTCACGCAATTATACACACTTACACACAATTACACGCACTTACCAAACATACACGCACTTACACACACTTACACGTACTTACACACACTTACACAAACGTACACGCACGTACACGCACTTACACGAACTTACATGCACTTACTCATACTTACACGCACTTACACGCACTCACACATACTTACATGCACTTACACGGACTTACACGCACTAACACGCACTAACACAAACTCACACCCACTAACACGCACTTACACAAACTTACACGCATTTACATGCACTTACACGTACTTACACGCACTCACACGCACACACACACTCTTATCAGCACTTACACAAACTTACATGCACTTGCACCTACTGACACGCACTTACACACACTAACACACACTTATACGTTCTTACACACACTTACACGCACTTATACGTAATTACATGCACTTGTATGCACTTACATGCATCTACACACACTAACACTTACTTACGCTTACTTACACACCCTCACACGCACTTACACACACTTACATGCACTTTCATGCACTTACACACATTTACACATACTTACATGACTGTACATGCACTTACACCAACTTACACGCACTTACATGCACTCACACGTACTTACACGCACTTACACACACTTAAACGCACTTACACGCACTTACATGCACTGACACAAATTCACACACACTTACACGTAATTACACGCACGTACACGCACTTATACGCACTTACACAAACTTACACAAACTTACATGCACTTAGACACACTGACACACACGTACACGCACTTACACACACTTACACAAATGTACACGCACTTACACGTACCTCTACGAACGTATACACACTTACACACACTAACACGTACGTAAACACACTTACATGTACTTACATGCACTTACACACACTGACACACACTTACACACACTTATACGTACTGACACAAACTCACACAAACTTACACACACTTATACGCACTTACACACACTTACACGCACTTATGCACACTTACACGCACTAACACACAGTTACACACACTTACACGCACTTACACGTACTTACACTGTCTTACACGCACTTAAACACACGTACACACACTTACACGCACTTGTACGCACTTACATGAACTTACACATAATGGCACGCACAAGCACGCACAGGCACACACTTACACGTACTTAGACGTACTTACACGAACTTACATACACTTACAAACACTCACACGCACTTAAGCGTACTTACACGCACTTACACGTACTTACACGCACTTACATTTACTTACATGCACTTAAACAAACTTACAGGTACTTATACGTACTTACACGCACTTACACGTACTTACATGCACTTGTATGCGCTTGCACACACTTACACGCACTTACACACACTTACACATACTTACACGCACTTGCACGCACTTACACGCACTTACATGCACTTATATGCACTTACACACACTTTACACCACTTATACACACTTAAACGCACTTGTACTGACTTATACGCACTTACACACACTTACAAACACTTTCACGCACTTACACACACTTACACACACTTACACGCACTTACACAAACTTGTACGCACTTTATGCACTTACACACACTTACACGCACGTATACACACTTACACGAGTTTACACGTACTTACACAAACTTACATGCACTTGAACGCACTTATACACACTTACACGCACTTACACGCACTTAAACACACTTACACGCACTTACACGTACCTACCGCACTTACAAGTACTTACACGCACTTACATACAATTACACATACTTACAAGCACGTACACGCACGTTTACGCACTTATACACACTTACACGCACTTACACAAATGTACAAGCACTTACACGCACTTATACGAACTTGCACGCACTTACACATTCTTACACACATATACACGCACTCACACACACTTACACGCACTTACACGCACTTGAACGCACTTACACGCACTCACAAGTACTTACACGCACTGACACAAACTCACTCAAACTTACACGCACTTACACGCACTTACACACACTTACACGTACTTACACAAACTTATACAAACTTACATGCACTCACACGCACTTTCACACACGTACATGCACTTACACCCACTTACGCGCATTTACACACACTTACAGGAACGTACATGTACTTACACGAACTAACACACACTTACACACACATAGATGCACTTACACATACTTTCACGCACTTACACACACTTAAACACACTTATAGGCACTTACACACACTTACACGCACTTACACACACGTACACGCACTTACACGCACTTACACACACTTACACGCACTTACACGTACTTACACGCACTTGCACGCAGTTACACGCACTTACACATACTTACACAAACTTACATACATTGGAACATACTAGCACGTATAGGCACACACTTACACGCACTTACACACACTTACACGTACTTACACACACTTACACACACTTACATATACTTACACGCACTCACACACACTTACATGCACTTACACACACTTACACGTACTTACACGCACTTACACACACTTACATACACTTACACACACTTACACGCACTTACACGCACTGACACAAACTCACACGCACTTGCACAAACATACACACACTTACACACACTTATACACACTTACATGCACTTACACGCACTTGCACACATTTATACACACACAAACATACACATACTTACACGCACTTACACGCACTTACACAAGTTTACATGGACTTACAGGCACGTCTACGCACTTACACGCACTGAAACGCACTTGCACACACTTACATGCACTTAAACACCCTTGTATACACTTACACACACTTACACGCACTTACACGCACTTACACTTACAGACACGAACTCACATGTACTTACACGTACTTACACAAACTTACACACACTTAGACGCACTTAAACAATCTTACACAAACTTACACGCACTTACACGCACTTATAAACACGCACACACACCTTCACGCACTTACACACACTTACACAAACTTACACGCACTGGCACGCACTTACATGTACTGATACGCACGTACACACACTTACATACACTTACACGCACTTACACACACTTACACGCACTTACACACACTTACACACTCTAACACGCACTTACACAAACTTACACACACTTACACGCACTTGCACGTATTTACACACACTTATAAACACTTACACGCACTTACACGCACTTACACACACTTACACGTACTTATACACACTTACACGAACGTACACGCACTTACACATACTTCCACGCACCTACACGTACTTACACGAACTTACAGGCACTTGTACATGTTTACACAAACTTACACGCACTTACACACACTTACACGCACTTACACGGATTAACACAAACTTACACGCACTTAAACACACTTACACGTACTTACACGCACTGACACACACTTACACGCACTTACACGCACATACACGCACTTACATACACTTACACGTACTTACACGTACTTAAACGCCCTTACACACACTTACACGTACTTACATGCACTTACACACACTTACATGCACTTACACAAACTTACACATACTGGCACACACAGGCATGCACTAGCACTCACTTTACGTACTTTCACACACTTACACGTACTTACACACACTTACACGAATGTACATGCACTTACACGCACTTACACAAACTTACACGCACTTACACACACTTACACGTACTTACATGCACTCACACGCAATGATACGCACTTACACGCTCTTACACACACTTACACGTACTTTCACGTACTTATACACACTTACACACACTTACACGTACTTACATGTACTTACACACACTTACATGTGTTTGCACACACTTACACAAACTTACACGCACTTATACACACTTACACGTGCTTATACGTACTTACACGCACTTACACACACTTATACACACTTACACGCACTTACACAAACGTATACGCACTTACATGCACTTACACGCACTTACACACACTTGCACACACTTACAGGCACTTACACGCACTCTTATGTACTTATATGCACTTACACGTACTTACATACACTTACACGCACTTACACACACTTACACACACCAACACATTGTGACACGAACGTACCCCCAGTTGCACGTTCTTACACGCACTTACACCCACTTACACAAACGTACACGCACTTCCATGCAGTTACACAAACTTACATGCACATACACGGACTTACATACAATTACATGCACTCACACACACACTTACATGCACTTATACACACTTTCACGCACTTACACACACTTACACGCACTTACACGCACTTACACACACTTACATGCACTTAAACGTACTGACACGAACTCACATGCACTTACACAAACTTACACACACTTAAACAAACTTACAC
Organism: Penium margaritaceum; assembly: GCA_023375785.1. Lineage (NCBI taxonomy): Eukaryota > Viridiplantae > Streptophyta > Zygnematophyceae > Desmidiales > Peniaceae > Penium > Penium margaritaceum. Next base: position 232,186 of record SZWC01001060.1, on the reverse strand, counting down.
AAACTTACACAAACTTCCACACAATTACACGCACTTATACACACTTACACGCACTTACACGCACTTACACACACTTACACGCACTTACACAAACATACATACATTTACATGCACTTCCACAAATTTACACGCACTTACACGCACTTACATGCACTTACACGCACTTACACACACTTACATGCACTTACACACACTTACACAAGCTTTCACACACTGGCACGCACAGGCACGCACTGGCACGCACTTGCACACACTTACACGCACTTACACACACTTACACGCACTTACACACACTTACACACACTTACACGCACTTACACGCACTTACACGTACTTACACACACGTACACACACTTACATGCACTTGCACGCACTTACACACACTTACACACTCTCACGCATACTTATACGATCTTACACACACTTACACGCCTTTACACGCACTTACACACACTTACACATACTTACATGTACTTACACACACTTACACGCACTTATACGCACTTACACAAACTTACACGCACTTACACACACTTCCACGTACCTACACATACTTACACGCTCTTAGACGTACTTGTACATACTTACACGAAATTACACACACTTACACGCACTTACACACACTTACACAGACTTACACGAACTTACACGCACTTACACGCACTTACATGTACTGACACACATATACACGCACTTACACGCACTTACACGCACTTACATACACTTACACGCACTTAGAGGCACTTACACGCCCTTACACACTTACACAAACGTACACGCACTGGTACACACTGGCACGCACTGGCACGCACTTACACGCACTTACACGCACTTACATGCACCTAAACGCACTTACACGTACGTACACGTACTTTCATACACTAGCACACACTAACACATGCTTACACGCACTTACATGAAGTTATATACACTTACATGCACTTACCCGCTCTTACACGTACTTGGACGTACTTGCATATACTTGCACACACTTACACGCACTTACACGCACTAACACGCACTTACATGCACTTACACGTACTTACACACACTTCACACACACTTACACGCAATTAAACGCACTTACACTCCCTCACACATACTTACACGTATTTATACGCACTTTTATGCACTTTCACGTACTTACATGCACTTACACGCTCTTATACACACTTACACAAACTTACACGCACTTACATGCACTTACACGCACTTACACGCACTTACATGTGCTTACATGCATTTACACGCACTTACACAAACTTACACACACTTACATGCTCTTACACGTACTTACACGCACGTACACAAATTTACATGCACTTTCACGCACATACACGTACTTACACAAACTTATACGTACTTACACACACTTACACGCACTTACACGCACTTGCTCGCACTTACACACACTTACACGTACTCAAACGCACTTAGATGCAGTTATACGCACTTACATGCACTTAAACACAATTATACGCACTTACACGCACTTACACGTACTTACTAAACTTACAAATACTTACACACACTTACACGTACTTACACACACTTTTACAAATGTACACGCACTTACACGCACTTACACGAACCTACACGTACTTGCACACACTTACACGCACTTACATGCACCCACACGCACTTACACGCACTTACACACGCTGACATACACATACACGCACTTACACGCACTTACACGTACTTATAAAAATTACACGCACTTACATACACTTACACGCACGTACATGCACTTACACGTACTTACACGAACTCACACATACTTACACAAACTTACACATTCTTACACACACTTACACGCAATTACACGCACTCACATGCACTTACATATTCTTACATGCACATACATGCACTTATACACACTTACATGCACTTACACGCACTTACACACACTTCCACGCACGTATACGCACTTACACATACTTATACGCACTTACAATAACTTACACACACTTATACGTACTTACAAACACCTATTCATACTTACATCCACTTACAGGCACTTACACGTACTTCCACACACTTACACAAACTTACACACACTTTTACACACTTATACACACTTACACATACTTACACGAATGTACACGCACTTACACGCACTTACATAAACTTACACGTACTTACACGTACTTACACGCACATACACGCACTCACACGCACTTACACGCACATACACGCACTTGAACGCACTTACACGCACTTTCACATACTTGCACGCATTGACACGAACTCACTCACACTTACACGCACTTACACGCACTTACACACACTTACACAAAATTACACAAACTTACATGCACTCACACGACTTATACACACGTACACGCACTTACACGCACTTACGCGTACCTATACGCACTTACACGAAAGTAAACGCACTTACACGTACTTACACAAACTTACACACACTTACACGCACTTAGATGCACCTACATGTACTTTCACACACCAATACACACGTAAATGCACCTACACGCACTTACAAGTAGTTACATGCACTTAAACGCATTTATATGCACTTACACGCACTTACACGCACTTACAAGCACTTACACGCACTTACACATACTTACACGTACGTACACGCACTTACAGGTACTTGCACGTACTTACACAAAATTACACACACTGGCACCCACTAGCACACACTGGCACACACTTACACGCACTTACACTCACTTACACGCACTTACACGCACTCACATGCACGTACACACACTTACACATGCTTACACGCACTTGCATGCCCTTACACGTACTTATACAAACTTACACGTCCTTACACACACTTACACACACTTAAGCATACTTACATGTACTTACACACCCTAACATGCACTTACACATACTTACATGCACTTACACAAATTTACATGCACTTACACGCCTTAACATGTACTTATATGCACTTACACGTACTTATATGCACTTGCATGCACTTGCACACACCTACACGTACTTACATGCACTTACACACACTTATACGCACGTACACGCACTTACACGCACTTACATGCACTTACACACACTTTACACCGCTTACACACACTTAAACATACGTATACTTATGTACACGCACTTACACGTACTTACACACACTTACACGCACTTACATGCACTTTCACGCACTTATGGACACTTACATGTACTTGCACACACTTCCATGCACTTACACGCACTTACACGCACTTACATGCATTTACATACACATACACATACACAAACGTAGACGTACGTATATACACTTACACGCACTTACACGCACTTACACGCACTTACACACACTTACACGCACCTACACGAACTTATACGCACTTACACGCATTTACAAGCACTTACACGCACTTGTATGCACTTACACGCACTTACACGCACTTACACACACTTACACGCACCTACACGCACTTATACGCACTTACACGCACTTACACGCACTTACACACACTTACACGCACCTACACGCACTTATACGCACTTACACGCACTTACACGCACTTACACACACTTACACGCACCTACACGCACTTATACGCACTTACACGCACTTACACGCACTTACACACACTTACACGCACCTACACGCACTTATACGCACTTACACGCACTTACACGCACTTACACACACTTACACGCACCTACACGCACTTATACGCACTTACACGCACTTACACGCACTTACATGCATTTACATACACATACACATACACAAACGTAGACGTACGTATATACACTTACACGCACTTACACGCACTTACACGCACTTACACACACTTACACGCACCTACACGAACTTATACGCACTTACACGCATTTACAAGCACTTACACGCACTTGTATGCACTTACACGCACTTACACGCACTCACACGTACTTACATGCACCTACATGCACTTACATACACTTATATGCAATTACACGCACTTACACAAACTTACACGCACCTACACGCACTGACACAAACTTACCCGCAGTTACACATACTTACACGCACTTATACGCACTTACACAAATGTACACACACTTCCACGCACTTACATGAACGTACATGCACTTACATGCACTTACATTCGCTAAAATGCACTCATACACACTTACATGCACTTGCACACACTTACACGCACTTACACGGACTTACACGCACTTACACGCCCTTACACACACAGACACAAACTCACACGCACTTACACAAACGTACACGCACTTAAACGAACTTACACAAACGTACACAAACTTACACACAATTACACGCAATTATATTCACTTACACGCACTTACACGCACTTACACACACTTACACACACTTACACAAAAATACACGTACTTACACGCACATACACTGACTGACAAAAGTTTATACGCACTTACACGCACTTATACGCACTTTACACGCACTCACACGGACTTGCACACACTTACACGCACTTACACACACTTACACGCACTAGTTGGCACTTACACGCACTTACACGCACATTACACTCACTGACTCGAACTTACACACACTTACACACACTTACACACACTTACACACACTTACACGTACTTACACGCACTTATACACACTTTTACGCACTTACAGGCACTTACATGCACTTACACATACTTACACACACTTACACGTACTTACACGAACTTACACGTACTTACATGTACTAACACTCACTTGCACATACTTACACGTACTTACATGCACTTACTCGCACTTACACGTACTTACACACACTTACACGCACTTACACGTACTTGTATACACTTGCACATACTTACACGCAATTACACGTACTTACATGCACTTACGCGCACTTACACACGCTTACACGCACTTACACGTCCTTACACGCACTTTACAAGCACTCACACACACTTACACGCAATTACTCGCACTTACACACACTTACACGTACTTTCACGTACTTACATGTACTTATGCATTCATACACACTTACACGCACTTACATGTACTTACACACACTTACACGTACTTACACGTACTTACATGCACTTACATGTACTTACACACAGTTACGCATACTTACACGCACTTACACGTACTTACACGTACTTACACATACTTATACGCACTTACACGCACTTACACGTACTTACACGCACTTGCACGCACTTGCACGCACTTACACGTACTCACAGGCACTTTCACGCATGTACATGCACTTACATGCACTTACACCCAATTACACACACATACCCACACTCATACGCACTTACACGCACTGAGACAAACTTACACGCACTTACGCATACTTACACGCACTTACATCCACTTAGACGAACGTACACACACTTTCACAAACTTACATGCACTTCCATGCACTTACATGCACTTACACGCACTCACACGTACTTACATGCACTCACACGCACTTACACGCATTTACACACACCTACACGCACTTACACGCACTTACACGCACTTACACGTACTTACACGCACTGACACAAAGTCACATGCACTTACACGCACTTACATGAACTTACACGTACTTACACGAACTTACACGAACGTACACGAACTAACACACAAATACACGCACATACATGCACTTAGATGCACTTACACACACTTATATATACTTACATGCACTTACACAAACATACACGTACTTACACACACTTACACGAACTTACACGTAGTTACACACACTCACACGCACTTATACACACTCACACACACTTACACGTACTTACATATACTTACACACACATACACGCACTTACACATACTTACACGCACTTACACGCACTTACACGCACTGACACGAACTCACACGCACTTGCACGCACTTACAATAACATATACACACTTACACGCACTTACACGAAGTTACACAAACGTAAACGCACTTACACGCACCTACATGCACTTACACGCACTTACACACACTTGCACGTAATCACACGTACTTACACGCACTTACACGTACTTGCATGCACTTGCACACACTTACACCCACTTACACTCACTTACACATACTTACGCGCACTTACACACACGTACACACAGTTATACGCACATACACACACTTACACATACTTACACACACTTACACGCACTTACACGTACTTAGAAGCACTTACACACACGTACATGCACTTACACGCACTTACACGCACTTACACACACATACATGCACTTACACACATTTATACACACTTACACGTAATTACACGCACTTACATGAACTTACATGCACTTACACGCACTTACACGAACGTATACGTACTTACACGTCCTTACACGCACTTACATGCACTTGCACGTACTTACACACCCTTAGACGTACTCACACACACTTACACGCATTTACATGCACTTACATGCACTTACACGTAATTACACGTACATACACGCACTTACACACACTTAGACGCACTGACACAAACTTAAACGCCTTTATTCGCACTTACATGCACTTATACGCACTTACACGAATGTACACGCACTTACACACACTTACACGAACTTAGACACACTTACATGTACTTACATACACTTACACGCACTCACACACACTTACACACACTCACATTCACTTACACATACTTGTATGCACTTGCATACACTGACATACTTACACGTACTTACATGCACTTACGCGCACTTATATGCACTTACACACACTGGCACAAACTCACATGCACTTACACGCACTTACACAAACTTACACGTACTTAGACAAACTTACATGAACTTACACAAACTTACATGTAATTGCACGCACTTACACGCACTTACATGCACTTACACGTACTTACACGCACTTACACATACTTGTATGCACTTGCACACACTTACACACACTTCCACGTACTTACATGCACTTATGCGTACTTACACGCACTTACACGCACTTACACCCACTTACATACACTTTACAGGCACTTACACGCACTTACTCGTACTTACACATACTTTTATGCACTTACACACACTTTCAAGAACTTACACGTACGTATACGTACTCACAAACACTTATACACACTTACACATACTTATACACACTTACACATACTTACACATACTTACACGCACTTACACACACTTACACACACTTACACGCACTTACACGCACTTACACACAGATACGCATACGTACACGCACTTACACACACTTACACGCACTTACACAAATTTATATGCACTTACACGCACTTACACACACTTATACGCACTTGCACGCACTTACACAAACGTACACGCACTCACAGGCACTTACATGCATGTACATGCACTTACATGTACTTACACAAAATGACACGCACACATCCACACTCACGCGCACTTACACGCACTGACATGAACTTACACGTAATTGCACGCACTTATACGCTCTTACACGCACTTACACACACTTACACACACTTCCACGCGCTTACACAAACGTACACGCACTTACATGCACTTACACAAACTTACACGCACTTATACGCACTCACACACACTTACACGTACTCACATGTACTTGCATGCACTAACACGCCTTACACGCACTTACACGCACTTACACATGCTTGCATGCACTTACACGCCCTTACACGGACTGACACGAACTCACGTGTACTTACACGCACTTACACAAACTTACATACACTTACACGTATTGACACAAACTTACACAAACTTACAGACTTACACACACTTACACGCACTTACACATGCTTACACGCACTTACACATACTTACACAGACTTATTCACACTTACACGTACTTACACGCACTTACATGCACTTACACACACTTACACGCACTGTGTAGGTATGTGTAAGTACGTGTAAGTGCGTGTAAGTTTGTGTAAGTGGGTGTAAGTGTGTACGTTCGTGTAAGTGTGTGGAATTGCGTGTAAGTGCGTGTGAGTGCGTGTACGTGTGTGTAAGTGCGTGTAAGTTTGTGTACGTTTGTGTAAGTACATGTAAGTGTGTCTAAGTTTGTGTAAGTGCGTGTAAGTGTGTGTGAGTTCGTGTCAGTGTGTGTAGGTATGTGTAAGTGCGTGTAAGTGCGGATAAGTGCGTGTAAGTGTGTGTAAGTGCGTGTAAGTGCATGTAAGTACGTGTGAGTACGCGCAAGTACGTGTTAGTGCCTGTAAGTACATGTAAGTTCGTGTAAGTGCGTATAAGTGCGTGTACGAGCGTGTAAGTCCGTGTAAGCGCGTGTAAGTGCTTGTAAGTGCCTGAAAGATTGTGCCAGTGCATACAAGTGCGTGTAAGTGCGTGTAAGTGCATGTAAGTACGTGTAAATGCGTGTAATTGTGTGTAAGTTTGTGTAAGTGTGTGTAAGTGCATGTAAGTGTGTGTAAGTAAGTGTAGGTACGTGTAAGTGCGTGTACGTTCGTGTAAGTGCATGTAAGTACGTGTAATTGCGTGTAAGTGCATACAAGTGCGTGTAAGGTTGTGTACGTGTGTGTAAATATGTGTAAGTGCGTGTAAGTGTGTGTAAGTACGTGTAAGTGTGTGTAAGTGCCTGGAAGTGCGTGTAAGCATGTGTAAGTATGTCTAAGTGCGTGTAAGTGCATGTAAGTGCGTGTCAGTGCGTGTAAGTGTGTGTAAGTTCATGTAAGTGCCTGTACGTGCGTGTAAGTTTGTGTAAGTGCGTGTAAGTGCGTATAAGTACGTGTTAGTGAGTGTAAGTGCATGTAAGTGCGTGTAAGTACGTGTACGTACGTGTAAGTTTATATAAGTGCATGTAAGTAGGTGTAAGTGCGTGTAAGTGTGTGTAAGTGTGTGTAAGTGTGTGTAAGTGTATGTAAATGCGTGTAAGTGCGTGTGTGTGCGTGTAAGCGCGTGTAAGTACGTGTAAGTGTGTGTAAGTATGTGTAACTGCGTGTAAGTACGTGTAAGTGCGTGAAAGTGTGTAAGTACGTGCCAGTGCGTGTTAGTGTGTGTGCGTATGTGTAAGTGTGTGAAAGTATGTGGAAGTGTGTATAAGTGCGTCTAAGTGCGTGTAAGTACGTGTAAGTGCGTATAAGTACGTGTAAGTGTGTGTAAGTATGTGCAAGTGCATGCAAGTGCATGTAAGTGCGTGTAAGTACGTATAAGTGCGTGTAAGTGCGTGTAAGTTTGTGTAAGTGCGTATAAGTATGTGTAAGTGCGTGTTAGTGTGTGTAAGTGTGTGTAAGAGTGTGTAAGTACGTACAAGTATGTCTAAGTGCGTGTAAGTGCGTGGAAGTGTGTGTAAGTACGTATAAGTGTGTGTACGTGTGTGTAAGTATGTGCGAGTGCATACTAGTGCGTGCAAGTGTGTGTAAGTGCGTGCAAGTGTGCTTAAGTACGTGTAAGTGTGTTTGAGTACGTGGAAGTGTGTGTAAGTGCATGGAAGTGCGTGTAAGTTCGTGTAAGAGCGTGTAAGTGCATGTACATTTGTGTAAGTACGTGTACGTGCATGAAAGTACGTGTAAGTGCGTGTACATGTGTGTAAGTGTGTGTAAGTATGGGTAAGTTCGTGTAAGTTTATGTAAGTACGTGTAAGTGTGTGTAAGTGCGTATACGTCTGTGTCAGTACGTGTAAGTGTGTGTAAGTACGTGTCAGTACGTGTAACTACGTGTAAGTTCGTGTCAGTTCATGTAAGTGCGTGTAAGTGCATATAAGTGTGTGTAAGTGTGTGTAGGTACGTATACGTGTGTGTAAGTGTGTGTTAGTTTGTGTAAGTACATGTAAGTATGTGTAAGTGCGTGTAAGTACGTGGAAGTGCGTGTAAGTACGTATAGGTGCATGTAAATGCGTGTAAGTGCGTGTAAGTGCGTGTAAGTGTGTGTAAGTGTGTGTAAATGTGTGTAAGTATGTGTAAGTGTGTCTAAGTATGTATAAGTGCGTGAAAGTGCGTGTGAGTGCGTGTAAACATGTATAAGTATTTGAAAGTGCATGTAAGTGCGTGTAAATGTGTGTCAGTGCATGTAAGTGCATGTACGTTTGTGTAAGTACGTGTAAGTATGTGTAAGTTTGTGTAAGTACGTGTAAATGCGTGTAAGTGCGTGTAAGTACGTGTAAGTGCGTGTAAGTGCGTGTAAGTACATGTACGTATGTGTAAGTTTGTGTAGGTGTGTGTAAGTACGTGTAAGTGCGTGTAAGTATGTGTAAGTGAATGTAAGGGCGTGTAAGTGCATGTAATCGCGTGTAAGTGCGTGTAAGTACGTGTAAGTGCGTGTAAGTGCGTATAACTGTGTGTACGTATGTGTAAGTGCATGTAAGTACGTGTAAGTGCGTATAAGTGTGTGTAAGTGCATGTCAGTACGTGCTAGTGTGTGTAAGTTCATGTATGTGCGTTTAAGAACATGTAAGTGTGTGTAAGTGCGTGTTAGTGTGTGTAAGTGTGTGTAAGAGCGTATAAGTGTGTGTAAGTACGTGTAAGTATGTGTAAGTGCATGCAAGTGTGTGTAAGTACGTGCAAGTGCGTGTAATGAGTGTAAGTACGTGTAAGCACGTGTAAGTGTGTATAAGTCTGTGTAAATGTGTGGAATTACGTGTAAGTATGTTTAAGTACGTATGTGTATGTGTAAGTGCGTGCCAGTATGTGCCAGTGTGTGTAAGTTCGTGTAAGTACGTGTAAGGATGTGTAAGTGCATGTAAGTGTGTGTAAGCGTGTATAAGGGTGTGTAAGTGCGTGTAAGTATGTGTAAGTGCGTGTAAGTGCGTGTATGTATGTGTAAGCCCGTATAAGTCCGTCTAAGTGCGTGTAAGTGTGTGTAAGTGCGTGTAAGTGTATGCAAGTGTGTGAAAGTACGTGTAAGTGTGTTTAAGTGCATGGTAGTATTTGTAAGTGCGTGGAAGGGCATGTAAGTTTGTGTAAGTACGTGTAAGTGCATGTACGTTCGTGTAAGTGTGTGTACGTGCGTGTAAGTACGTGTAAGTGCGTGTACATGTGTGTCAGTGCGTGTAAGTGCGTGTACGTTTGTGTAAGCTTGTGTACATGTGTGTAAGTGCGTGTAAGTGTGTGTAAGTGCATATAAGTGTGTGTAAGTGTGTGTGAGTATGTATAAGTGTGTATGAGTGCGTGTAAGTATGTTTAAATTTGTGTAAGTGCATGTATGTGCGTGTACATACATGTAAGTGCGTGTAAGTGCGTGTAAGTTTGTGTCAATGTGTGTAAGTGCGTGTAAGTACATGTAAGTGCGTGTAAGTGCGTGTAAGTACGTGTAAGTTTGTGAAAGTGCGTGTAACTGCGTGTAAGTGCGTGTAAGTGCGTGTAGGTGAGTGTAAGTGCGTGTAAGTACGTGTAGGTTTGTGTAAGTGCGTGTAAGTATGTATAAGCGTGTGTAAGTGCATGTAAGTGTGTATAAGTGTGTGTAAGTGTGTGTAAGTGCGCATAAGTGCGTGTAAGTGTGTGTAAATGCGTGTAAGTGCGTATAAGTACGTATAAGTAAATATAAGTGTGTGTAAGTGCGTATACATCTGTGTCAGTACGTGTAAGTGCGTGTAAGTGCGTGTAAGTACGTGTAGGTACGTGTAAGTTCGTATCAGTTCATGTAAGTGCGTGTAAGTGCATATAAGTGTGTGTAAGTGCGCGTAGGTACGTGTACGTACGTGTAAGTGTGTGTTAGTTTGTGTAAGTACATGTAAGTATGTGTAAGTGCGTGTAAGTACGTATAGGTGCATATAAATGCGTGTAAGTGCGTGTAAGTGCCTGTAAGTGTGTGTAAGTGTGTGTAAGTATGTATAAGTGTGTGTAAGTATGTGTAAGTGTGTGTAAACATGTGTAAGTATTTAAAAGTGCATGTAAGTGTGTGTAAGTGCGTATTAGTGCATGTAAGTGCGTGTAAGTTTGTGTAAGTACGTGTAAGTATGTGTAAATTTGTGTACGTACGTGTAAGTGCATGTAAGTGCGTGTAAGTGTGTGTAAGTTTGTGTAAGTGCGTGTAAGTGCATGTACGTACGTGTAAGTTTGTGTAGGTGTGTGTAAGTACGTGTAAGTGCGTGTAAGTGTGTGTAAGTGTGTATAATGGCGTGTAAGTGCATGTAAACGCGTGTATGTACATGTAAGTACGTGTAAGTGCGTGTAAGTGCATATAAGTGTATGTACGTACGTGTAAGTGCATGTAAGTACGTGTAAGTGCGTATAACTGCGTGTAAGTATGTGTCAGTACGTGCTAGCGTGTGTAAGTTCGTGTATGTGCGTGTAAGTACGTGTAAGTGTGTGTAAGTACGTTAAGTGCGTATAAGTTCGTGTAAGTGCGTCTAAGTATGTGTAAGTGCGTGTTAGTGTGTGTAAGTGTCTGTAAGAGTGTATAAGTGTGTGTAAGTGCGTGTAAGTATGTGTAAGTGTGTGCAAGTGTGTATAAGTATGTGCAAGTGCGTGTAATGAGTATAAGTGCGTGTAAGCACGTGTAAGTGTGTATAATTCTGTGTAAGTGTGTGGAAGTATGTGTAAGTATGTTTAAGTTTGTACATGTACGTGTAAGTGCGTGCCAGTATGTGCCAGTGTATGTAAGTTTGTGTAAGTACGTGTAAGTACGTATAAGTGCATGTAAGTGTGTGTAAGTGCGTGTAAGGGTGTGTAAGTGCGTGTAAGTATGTGTAAGTGCGTGTATGTATGTGTAAGTGTGTGTAAGTCCGTGTAAGTGCGTGTAAGTATGTGCAAGTGCGTGTAAGTGCGTGCAAGTGTGTGTAAGTGTGTGTAAGTGTGTTTAAGGGCATGGTTGTACGTGTAAGTACGTGGAAGCGCATGTAAGTTCGTGTAAGTACGTGTAATTGCATGTACGTTCGTGTAAGTGCGTGTACATGTGTGTAAGTACGTGTAAGTGCGTGTACATGTGTGTACGTGTGTGTAAGTGCGTGTACGTTTGTGTAAGTTCGTGTAAGTGTGTGTAAGTATGTGTAAGTACGTGTAAATTTGTGTAAGTGCATGTAAGTGCGTGTACATACGTGATATTGCATGCAAGTGCAAGTAAGTTAATGTCAATGTTTGTAAGTGCGTGTAAGTACATGTAAGTGTGTGTAAGTGCGTGTAAGTACGTGTAAGTTCGTGTAACTGCGTGTAAGTGCGTGTAAATGCGTGTAAGTGCGTGTATGTACGTGTAAATATGTGTAAGTGCGTGTAAGTTCGTGTAAGTGCGTGTAAGTATGTATAAGTGCAAGTGTGTATAAGTGTGTGTAAGTGTGTGTAAGTGCGTATAAGTGCGTGTAAGTGCGTGTAAGTTTGTGTAAGTGCGTATAAGTATGTGTAAGTAAGTGTAAGTGCATGTAACTGCGTGTAAGTGCGTGTGAGTGCGTGTAAGTACGTGTTAGTACCTGTAAGTGCGTGTAATTTCATGTAAGTGCGTATAAGTGCGTATACATTTGTGGAAGTCCGTGTAAATGCGTGTAAGTGCGTGCAAGTGTGTGTAAGTGCGTGTAAGTGTGTTTAAGTGCATGGTAGTATGTGTAAGTGCGTGGAAGTGCATGTAAGTTCGTGTAAGTGCACGAAAATGCATGTACGTTCGTGTAAGTGCGTGTACGTGCGTGTATGTACGTGTAAGTACGTATCAATGCTTGTAAGTGCATATAAGTTCGTGTAAGTGCGTTTAAGTGCGTGTGAATTTGTATAAGTGCGTGTAAGTGTGTGAAAGTGCGTGTTAGTGTGTGTAAGTGCATGTAAGTGCGTGGTATTTCATGTAAGTTCGTGTAAGTGCATGTAAGTGTGTGCAAGTGCATGCAAGTGCATGTAAGTGTGTGTAAGTGCATGTAAGTGCGTATGTGTGTGTAAGTGCGTGTAAGTGCGTGTAAGTGCGTGTAAGTATGTGTAAGTGCATATTAGTGTGTGTAAGTGCGTGTACGTATGTGGAAGTACGTGTAAGTACGTGGAAGTATGTGTAAGTACGTGTAAGTGCGTGTAAGTGCGTGTAAGTGCGTATAAGTGTGTATAAGTGTGTATAAGTGCGTGTAAGTGCGTGTGAGTGCGTGCAAGTGCATGCCAGTGCGTGCCAGTGTATGTAAGTGCGTGTAAGTTCGTGTAAGTGTGTGTAAGTACGTGTAAGTATATGTAAGTGTATGTAAGTGCGTGTAATGTACGTGTTAGTTTGTGTAAGTTTGTGTAAGTTTGTGTAAGTACTTGTAAGTTTGTGTAAGTACGTGTGAGTTTATGTTAGTGTGTGTAAGTGCATGTAAGTACATGTAAGCGCGTGTAAGTGCGTGTAAGTGCGTGTAAGTGCATGTTAGTATGTGTAAATGTGTATAAGTACATGTGAGTGTGTGTAAGTGTATGTAAGTGCATATAAGTGCGTGTAAGTTCGTGTAAGTTCGTGGAAGTATGTGTACGTTCATGAAATTGCATGTAAGTGCGTGTAAGTACGTGTAAGTGCATGTAAGTTTGTGTCAGTGCGTGTAAGTGTATATAAGTGTGTGTAAGTGCGTTTAAGTGCGAGTAAGTTTGTGAAAGTGCGTGGATGTGCGTGTAGGTGGGTGTAAGGATGTGTTAGTCAGTGTAGGTGCGTGTAAGTGCGTGTGAGTGCGTGTAAATACGTGTAAGTTCATATAAGTGGTTGTAAGTACATGTGAGTGCGTGTAAGTACGTGTAAGTACGTCTAAGTAGGTACAAGTGCGTGTAAATGAGTATAAGTGCGTGTAAGTGCATGAAATTATGTATAAGTGCATGTAAGTGTTTGTAAGTGTGTGTAAGCACATGTAAGTATGTGTAAGTGCGTGTAAGTGCGTGTAAGTGCGTACCAGTGCGTGTAAGTGCGTATACGTTTTTGTAAGTGCGTGTAAGTTTGTATAAGTTTGTCTAAGTGCGTGTAAGTGTGTGTAAGTCTGTGTAAGTGCGTGTAAGTACGTGTGAGTTTGTGTCAGTGAGTGTAAGTGCGTGTAAGTACGTGTAGGTGCGTGTAAGTGCGTGTAAGTATGTGCAAGTACGTGTGAGTGCGTGTAAGTGCATGTAAGTGTGTGTAAGTGTGTCTAAGTGTGTGTAAGTGAATGTAAGTGTGTATAAGTGCATGTAATTGCATGTAAGTTGGTTTAAGTTTGTGTAAGTTCTTTTAAGTGCATGTAAGTTTGTGTAAGTGCGTGTGAGTTTGTTTCAGTGCGTGTAAGTGTGTGTAAGTGCGTGTAAGATCGTGTAAGTGTGTGTAAGTGCGGTAAGTACACGTAAGTGTGTGTAAGTGTGTTTACGTGTGTGCAAGTGCGTGTAAGTATGTGTAAATGCGTGTAAGTGCGTATACGTTCGTGTAAGTGCGTGTAAGTGTGTGTAGATGTGTGTAAGCAAGTGTAATTGTGTGTAAGTGCGTGTTAGTGTGTATAAGTGTGTCTACATTTGTGAACGTGTGTGTAAATGCATGTAAGTGCGTGTAAGTACGTGTAAGTGCGTGTAAGTGCGTCTAAGTGCATGTAAGTGCGTGTAAGTATGTGTAAGTACACGTAAGTGTGTGTAAGTTCCTGTAAGTGCGTGTATGTATTTGAGAGTTTGTGTCAGTGCGTGTAAGTGCACGTAAGTACGTGTAAGTGCGTTTAAGTACGTGTAAGTATGTGTAAGTTCGTGTAAGCACGTGTAAGTACGTGTACGTTTGTGTAGGTCCGTGTAAATGCATGTAAGTGCGTGTAAGTGCGTGTAAGTTTGTGTCATTATGTGTAAGTGCGTGTAAGTGTGAGTGAGTGCGTGTAAATGCGTATAAGTACGTGTAAGTACGTTTACGTTCGTGTAAGTATGTGTAACTACGTGTAAGTGTGTGTTAGTGCGTGTAGGCATGTGTAAGTGCGTGTAAGTGTGTGCAAGTGTGTGTAAGTTTGTGTATGTGCGTATAAGTACGTGTGTGTACGTGTAAGTGCGTGTAAGTGCGTCTAAGTGTGTTTAAGTGTGTGTAAATGCATGTAAGTGAGTGTAAATGCGTGAAAGTACGTGTAAGTGCGTGTAAGTGCGTGTAAGTGTGTGTAAGCACGTGTAAGTATGTGTTAGTGCGTGTAAGTGTGTGTAAGTGTGTGAAAGTACGTATGAGTGCGTGTAAGTACATGTAAGTGTGTGGAAGTACGTATAAGTGCATGTAAGTATGTGCAAGTGCATGCAAGTACGTGTAACTGCGTGTAAGTGCGTGTAAGTACATGTAAGTGTGTGTGAGTGCGTGTAAGTACGTGTAAGTGCGTGTAAGTACGTATAAGTGTGTGTTAGTATGTGTAAGTGCGTGTAAGTATGTGGAAGTGTGTGTAAGTGCGTGTAAGTTAGTGTAAGTGCGTGAAAGTACGAGTAAGTGTGTGTAAGTACGTGCAAGTACGTATAAGTGTGTGTAAGTGCATGTAAGTGCGTGTAAGTACGTTTAAGTATGTGCAAGTACGTGCCAGTGCATGCCAGTGTGTGCCTGTACGTGTAAGTTTGTGTAAGTGTGTAAAAGTGCATGTAAGTAAGTGTACGTGCGTGTAAGTATGTGTAAGTGTGTGTAAGTGCGTGTGAGTGCATGTAAGTGTGTGTAAGTGCGTGTAAGTTTGTGTAAGTTTGTGTAAGTGCGTGTAAGTGTTTGTAAGTTCGTGTAAGTGCGTGTAAGTACGTGTGAGTTTGTGTCAGTGAGTGTAAGTGCGTGTAAGTACGTGTAAGTGCGTGTAAGTGCGTGTTAGTGTGTGTAAGTGCGTGTAAGTATGTGCAAGTGTGTGTGAGTGCGTGTAAGTGCATCTAAGTGTGTGTAAGTGTGTGTAAGTGTGTGTAAGTGGGTGTAAGTGTGTATAAGTGCGTGTAATTGCATATAAGTTGATGTAAGTTTGTGTAAGTTCTTTTAAGTGTGTGTAAGTTTGTGTAAGTGCGTGTGAGTTTGTGTGAGTGTGTGTAAGTGTGTGTAAGTGCGTATAAGTATGTGTACGTGCGTGTAAGTGCATGTAAGTGCATATAAGTGTGTGTAAGTGCGTGTAAGTATGTGCAAGTGCGTGTAAGTACGTGTAAATGCGTGTATGTGCGTATAAGTTCGTGTAAGTGTGTGTAAGTGTGTGTCGATTTGTGTAAGTACGTGTAAGTGTGTGTAAGTGCGTATAAGTGTGTATAAGTGTGTCTATGTTTGTGTAAGTGTGTGTAAATGCAAGTAAGTGCATGAAAGTAAGTGTAAGTGTGTGTAAGTGTGTGTAAGTGCATATAAGTGTGTGAAAGTGTGTGCAAGTGCGTGTAAGTGCATGTAAGTGCGTGTAAGTGAGTATAAGTACGTTCAAGTGCGTTTAAGCGGTGTAAAATGTGTATAAGTGCGTGTAAGTATGTGTAAGTGCGTGTAAGTGCGTATAAGTATTTGTAAGTGCGTGTAAGTGCCTGTATGTGTGTGCAAGTGCATGCAAGTGTGTGTAAGCACGTGTAACTGCGTATACGTACGTGTAAGTGCATGTAAGTGCGTGTAAGTTTGTGTAAGTACGGGTAAGTATGCGTAAGTGCGTGTTAGTGTGTGTAAGTGCGTGTTAGTACGCGCAAGTGTGTGAAAGTATGTGTAAGTATGTGAAAGTTCGTGTAAGTGTGTGTAAATGCGTGTAAGTGCGTGTATGTACGTGTAAGTGTGTATACGTCCATGTAAGTGTGTGTAAGTGTGCGTATGTGTGTGTAAGTGCATGTAAGTGTGTGCCAGTGCATGCTAGTGTGTGCCATTGTGTGTAAGTCGTGTTAGTACGTGTAAGTGCGTGTAAGTACGTGTAAGTGCGTGTAAGTACGTGTAAGTGCGTGTAAGTGCGTGTAAGTGCGTTCAAGTGGGTGTAAGTGCATATAAGTACGTGTAAGTGCGTGTAAGTGTGTGTAAGTGCGTGTAAGTGTGTTCAAGTGTGTGTAAGTGCGTGAAAGTACGTGTAAGTACATCTAAGTGCGTGTAAGTGTGTGTAAGTTTGTGTAAGTGCGTGTAAGTGCGTGTACTTTTGTGTAAGTGCGTATAAGTACGCGTAAGTACGTGTAAGTGCGTGTACGTGTGTAAGTGCATCTGATTGCATGTAGGTTTGTGTATGTTTGTGTAAGTTCGTGTAAGTGTGTGTAAGTGCGTGTAAGTACGTGTACGTGTAAGTGAGTTCGTGTCAGTGCTTGTAAGTATGTGTAAGTGCGTGTAAGTGTGTTCAAGTGCGTGTAAGTGCGTGTAAGTGCATGTGAGTACGTGTATGTACATATAAGTATGCGTAAGTGCGTGTAGGTTTGTGTAAGTGCGTGTAAGTGCGTGTACATTCCTGTAAGTACGTGTAAGTGTGTGTAAGTGTGTAAAAGTGCGTGTAAGTGCGTGTAAGTGTGTGTAGGTGCGTGTAAGTGCGTGTAAGTACGTGTAGGTGTATGTAAGTGCGTATTAGTGCGTGTAAGTTTGTGTAAGTGTGTATAAGTATGTGTAAGTGCGTGTAAGTGCGTGTAAGTGTGTGTAAGGGCGTGTAAGTGCATGTAAGTGTAAATACGTGCATGTAAGTACGTGTAAGAATGTGTAAGTGTGTGTAAGTGCGTGTGAGTGCGTGTACATGTGTGTAAGTGCGTGTAAGTTTGTGCAAGTTTGTGTAAGTACGTGTAAGTATGTCTAAGTTTGTGTAAGTGCGTGTAAGTGCGGGATATTGTGTGTAAGTGTGTGTAAGTGCGTGTAAGTGCATGTAAGTACGTGTGAGTGCGTGTAAGTACGTGTATGTTCGTGTAACTGCGTGTAAGTGCGTGTGAGTTTGTGTAAGTGCGTCTAAGTGCGTGTAAGTTCATGTAAGTACGTGTATGTGCATGCACATTCGTGTAAGTGGGTGTAAGTGCGTGTAAGTACGTATAAGTGCATGCAAGTGCGTACCAGTGCCTGCCAGTGCGTGTATGTTCGTGTAACTGCGTGTAAGTGCGTGTAAGTTTATGTAAGTGCGTCTAAGTGCGTATAAGTTCATGTAAGTACGTGTAAGTGCATGCACATTCGTGTAAGTGCGTGTAAGTGCGTGTAAGTACGTGTAAGTGCGTGTACGTATGTGTATGTGCGTGTAATTGTATATAAGTTTGTGTAAGCTCGTGTAAGTGCATGTAAGTGTGTGTAAGTGGGCGTAAGTGCGTGGAAGTGTGTGAGTTTGTGTCAGTGTGTGTAAGTGCATGTAAGTGCGTGAAAGTGCGTGTAAGTGCTTGTGAGTGCGTATGAGTACATGTAAGTACGTGTAAGTGCGTATAAATTTGTGTAAGTGCGTGTAAGTACGTGTATGTCGTATAAGTGCGTGAAGTGTGTATTAGTGCGTGGAAGTACGTATAAGTTTGTGTCAGTGCGTGTAAGTGTGTGTAAGTGTGTATAAGTACGTGTAAGTGCCTGTACGTGCATGTAAGTGCGTGTAAGTTCATGTAAGTATGTGGAAGTGCGTATAAGTGCGTGTAAGTACGTGTAGGTACGTGTAAGTGTGTGTAAGTACGTGTAAGTTTGTGTAAGTGCGTGTAAGTACCTGTAAGTGCATGTACGTGCGTATAAGTGTGTTTCAGAGCGTGTTAGTGCGTGTAAGTGCGAGTAAGTTTATGTAAGTGCGTGTAAGTGTGTGTAAGTTTGTGTAAGTGCCTGTAAGTTTGTGTAAGTGGGTATAAGTATGTGTACGTTTGTGTAAGTGTGTAGAAGTGTGTGTAAGTGCGTGTGAGTGCGTGTACGTGTGTGTAAGTGCGTGTAATTTTGTGCAAGTTTGTGTAAGTATGTGTAAGTATGTCTAAGTTTGTGTAAGTGCGTGTAAGTGCGGGATATTGTGTGAAAGTGCGTGTAAGTGCGTGTAAGTGCATGTAAGTACGTGTGAGTGCGTGTAAGTACGTGTAAGTGCATGTAAGTACGTGTAAGTTCGTGAAAATGCCTCTAAGTGTGTGTATGTTTGTGTAAGTCCGTGTAAGTGCGTGTAAGTGCTGGTAAGTGCCTGTGAGTACGTGTAAATGCATGCTATTGCGTGTAAGTTTGTGTAAGTGTGTGTAAGTGCGTGTAAGTGTGTATAAGTGCGTGTAGGTACGTGTAAGTGCGTGTACGTTCGTGTAAGTGCGTGTAAGTACGTTTAAGTCCATGTAAGTGCATACAAGTACGTGTAAGTGCGTGTACGTGTATGTAAACATGTGTTAGTGCGTGTAAGTGTGTGTAAGTACGTGTAAGTGTGTGTAAGTGCCTGGAAGTGCGTGTAAGCACGTGCAAGTATGTGTAAGTGCGTGTAAGTGCATGTAAGTGCGTGTCAGTACGTGTAAATGTGTGTAAGTTCGTGTAAGTGCCTGTAAGTGCATGTACGTTTGTGTAAGTGCGTGTAAGTGCGTATAAGTACGTGTAAGTACGTGTAAGTGCATCTAAGTGCGTGTAAGTACGTGTACGTACGTGTCAGTTTGTATAAGTGCATGTAAGTAGGTGTAAGTGCATGTAAGTGCGTGTAAGTATGTGTAGTTGTATGTAAATGCGTGTAAGTGCGTGTAAGTGAGTTTAAGCATGTGTGAGTGCATGTAAGTGTGTGTAAGTATGTGTAAGTGCCTGTAAGTGCCTATAAGTGCGTGAAAGTGCGTGTAAGTGCGTGTCAGTGTGTGTTAGTGTGTTTAAGTTCGTGTAAGTGTGTGAAAGTGTTTGTAAGTGCGTATAAGTGCGTCTAAGTGCGTGTAAGTACGTGTAAGTACGTATAAGTACATGTAAGTGCATGTAAGTATATGCAAGTGCATGCAAGTGCATGTAAGTGCGTGTAAGTGCGTATAAGTGCGTGTAAGTGCGTGTAAGTTTGTATAAGTGCGTATAAGTATGTGTAAGTGCGTGTTAGTGTGTGTAAGTGCGTGTGAGAGCGTGTAAGTGCGTACACGTACGTCTAAGTGCGTGTAAGTGTGTGGAAGTGTGTGTAAGTACGTATAAGTGCGTGTAAGTGTGTGTAAGTGTGTGCAAGTGCGTACCATTGTGTGCAAGTGTGTGTATGTGTGTGGAAGTGTGCGTAAGTGCGTGTAAGTGTGTTTAAGTGCATGGAAGTACGTGTAAGTTTGTGGAAGTGCGTGTAAGTTCATGTAAGTACGTGTAAGTGCATGTACGTTTATGTAAGTACGTGTACGTGCATGAAAGTACGTGTAAGTGCGTGTACATGCGTGTAAGTGCGTGTAAGTTTGTGTAAGTACGTGTGAGTGCGTGTAAGTGTGTTTACGTTTGGGTCAGTACGTGTAAGTGCGTGTAAGTGTCTGTAAGTATGTGTAAGTACATGTAAGTACGTATCAGTTCATGTAAGTGAGTGTAAGTGCATATAAGTGTGTGTAAGTGCGTGCAGGTATGTGTACGTGCGTGTAAGTTAGTGTTACTTTGTGTAAGTACGTGTAAGTATGTGCAAGTGCGTGTAAGTGCGTGTAAGTGCGTGTAAGTGCGTGTAAGTACGTATAAGAGCATGTAAGTGCATGTAAGTGCATGTAAGTGCGTGTAAGTATGTGTAAGTGTGTGTAAATGTGTGTAAGTGTGTGTCAGTGTGTGTAAGTATGTATAAGTGCGTGTAGGTGCGTGTAAGTGTGTGTAAACACGTGTAAGTATTTGAAAGTGCATGTAAGTGCGTGTAAGTGCGCGTCAGTGCATGTAAGTGCGTGTAAGTTTGTGTAAGTGCGTGTAAGTATGTGTAAGTTTGTGTAAGTACGTGTAAATGCGTGTAAGTGTGTGTAAGTGCATGTAAGTGCATGTAAGTGCGTGGAAGTGCATGTGCGTGCGTGTAAGTTTGTGTAGGTATGTGTAAGTACGTGTAAGTGCGTGTAAGTGTGTGTAAGTGTGTGTAAGGGCGTGTAAGTGCATGTAAACACGTGTGAGTACATGTAAGTACATGTTAGTGCGTGTAAGTACATATAAGTGTGTGTACGTATGTGTAAGTGCATGTAAGTGCGTGTAAGTGCGTATAAGTGCGTGTCAGTATGTGCTAGTGTGTGTAATTTTGTGTTTGTACGTGTAAGTACGTGTAAGTGTGTGTAAGTAGTTTAAGTGCGTATAAGTGCATGTAAGTGCGTGTAAGCATGTGTAAGTGCTTGTTAGTATGTGAAAGTGGGTGTAAGATCGTATAAGTGTGTGTAAGTGCGTATAAGTATGTGTAAGTACGTGCTAGTGCGTGTAAGTGCGTGCAAGTGCGTGTAAGTGAGTGTAAGTGCGTGTAAGTACGTGTAAGTGTGTATAAGTCCATGTAAGTGTGTGGAAGTGCGTGTAAGTATGTTTAAGTACGTATATGTACGTGTAAGTGCGTGCCAGTATGTGCCAATGTGTGTAAGTTCATGTAAGTGCGTGTAAGTACGTGTAAGTGCATGTAAGTGTGTGTAAGTACGTGTAAGGGTATGTAAGTGCGTGTAAGTATGTGTAAGTGCGTGTAAGTCCGTGTACGTGCGTGTAATTGTGTGTAAGTACCTGTAAGTGTGTTTAAGTGCATGGAAGTATTTGTAAATGCGTGAAAGTGCATGTACGTTCGTGTAAGTGCGTGTACGTGCGTGTAAGTACGTGTATGTGCGTGTACATGTATGTAAGTGCGTGTAAGTACGTGTACGTTTGTGTAAGTTTGTGTAAGAGTGTGTAAGTGCGTGTAAGTGTGTGTAAGTGCATATAAGTGTGTGTAAGTGCATTCGAGTACGTATAAGTGTTTGTAAGTGCGTGTAAGTACGTGTAAGTGCATGTACGTTTGTGTATATACGTGTAAAGCCGTGTAAGTGTGTGTAAGTGCGTGTAATTAGATGTAAGTGCGTGTAAGTGCGTGTAAGTACGTGTAATTTCGTGTAAGTGCATGTAAGTGCGTGTAAGTGCGTGTAAGTGCGTGTAGGTGCGTGTAAGTGCGTGTAAGTGCGTGTAAGTTCGTGTAAGTGCATGTAAGTATGTATAAGTGCGTGTACGTGCATGTAAGTGTGTGTAAGTGTGTGTAACTGTGTGTAAGTGTGTATAAGTGCGTGTAAGTGCGTGTAAGTGCATGTAAGTGTGTATAAGTGCGTATAAGTACGTGTTAGTGCGTGTAAGTGCGTGTAAGTGCGTGTGAGTGCGTGTAAGTACGTGTTAAGACGTGTAAGTGCGTGTAATTTCATATACGTGCAAGTGCGTGTACATTCGTGCACGTCCGTGTAAATGCGTGTAAGTGCGTGTAAGTGCGTGTAAGTTTGTTTCAGTGCATGTAAGTGCGTGTAAATGTGTGTAAGCGCGTGTAAGTACGTGTAAGTACGTGTAAGTGTGTGTAAGTTCATGTAAGTGCGTGTAAGTGCGTGAAAGCGTATGTAAGTTTGTGTAAGTATGTTTAAATGTGTGTAAGTGCGTGTAAGTACGTGTAAGTGCGTGCACATTCGTGTAAGTGCGTGTAAGTATGTTTAAGTGCGTGTTAGTGCATGTAGGTATGTGTAAGTGTGTGTAAGTTCGTTTAAGTATTTGTAAGTTCGTGTAAGTGCGTGTACGTACGTGTGAGTACGTATAAGTACGTGTAAGTGCATCTAAGTGCATGTAAGTGTGTGTAAATGCGTGTAAGTGCGTATAAGTGCGTGAAAGTACGTGTAAGTGCATGTAAGTGCGTGTAATTGTGTATCAGTGCATGTAAGTGCATGTGAATTTGTGTAAGTGCGTGTAAGTGTGTGTAAGTGTGTGTAAGTGCGTGTAAGTGTGTATAAGTGCGTGTAATTGCATGTAAGTGCGTGTAAGTGCATGTAAGTGTGTGCAAGTGCATGTAAGTACGTGTAAGTGTGTGTAAGTGCATAAAAGTGCGTATAAGTGTGTGTAAGTGCGTGTAAGTGTGTGTAAGTGCATGTAAGTATGTGTAAGTGCGTGTTAGTACGTGTAAGTGCGTGTAAGTACATGGAAGTATGTGTAAGTGTGTGTAAATGTGTGTAAGTGCGTGTAAGTGCGTGTAAGTGTGTGTAAGTGCATGTAAGTGTGCATAAGTGTGTATAAGTGCGTGTAAGTGCGTGTAAGTGTGTGCAAGTGCATGCCATTGCATGCCAGTGCGTGCCAGTGCGCATAAGTATATGTAAGTGTGTGTAAGTGCGTGTAATTAGGTGTAAGTTTGTGTAGGTTTGTGTAAGTTTGTGTAAGTGCGTGTAAGTTTGTGTAAGTGCGTGTGAGTTTATGTCAGTGTGTGTAAGTGTGTGTAAGTACATGTAAGTGCGTGTAAGTGCATGTAAGTGCGTGTAAGTGCATGTAAGTATGTGTAAATGTGTACAAGTGCATGTGACTGTGTGAAAGTGTATGTAAGTGCGTATAAGTGCGTGTAAGTTTGTGTAAGTTCGTGGAAGTGCGTGTATGTTTGTGTAAGTACGTGTAAGTGCATGTAAGTACGTGTAAGTGCATGTAAGTTTGTGTCAGTGCGTGTAAGTGCATATAAGTGTGTGTAAGTGCGTGTAAGTGCACGTAAGTATATGCAAGTGCGTGTAAGTTTGTGTAAGTGCGTGTAGGTATGTGTAAGGGTGTGTTAGTGTGTGTATGTGTGTGTAAGTGCGTGTAAGTGCGTATAAGTACGTGTATGTTTGTGTAAGTGCGTGTAAGTACGTGTGAGTGCGTGCAAGTATGTGTAAGGATGTCTAAGTGCATACAAGTGCGTGTAAATGCGTGTAAGTATGTGTAAGTGCATGAAAGTACGTGTAAGTGCATGTAAGAGTGTGTAAGTGCGTGTAAGCGCATGTAAGTATGTGCAAGTACCTGTAAGTGCGTGTAAGTGCGTATTAGTACGTGTAAGTGCGTATAAGTTTGTGTAAGTGCGTGTATGTACGTGTAAGTTTGAGTAAGTTCGTGTGAGTGCGTGTAAGTGCGTGTAAGTGCGTGTAAGTGCGTGTAAGTATGTGTAAGTACGTGTAAGTGTGTGTAAGTTCTTGTAAGTGCGTGTATGTGCGTGTGAGTTTGTGTCAGTGCGCGTAAGTACGTGTTGGTACATGTAAGTGCGTGTAAGTACGTGTAAGTGCGTATAAGTTTGTGTAAGTGCGTGTAAGTACGTGTATGTTTGTATAAGTCCTTGTAAATGCGAGTAAGTGCGTGTAAGTGCGTGTAAGTTTGTGTCAGTGCATGTTAGTGCATGTAAGTGTGTGTGAGTGTGTGGAAGTGCGTACAAGTACGTGTAAGTGCGTTTAAAATCGTGTAAGTATGTGTAAGTACGTGTAAGTGCGTGTTAGTGCGTGCAGGAATGTGTAAGTGCGTGTAAGTATGTGTAAGTGCGTGTACGTTTGTATAAGTGCGTATAAGTACGTGTGAGTACGTGTAAGTGCGTGTAAGTGCGTCTAAGTGTGTGTAAGTGTGTATAAATGCATGTAAGTGAGTGTAAATGCGTCAAAGTACGTGTAAGTGCGTGTAAGTGTGTGTAAGTGTGTGTAAGCGCGTGTAAGTATGTGTAAGTGCGTGTAAGTGTGTGTAAGTGTGTGTAAGTGTGTGTAAGTGTGTATAAGTGCGTGTAATTGCATGTAAGTTGGTGTAAGTTTGTGTAAGTTGTTTTAAGTGCATGTAAGTTTGTGTAAGTGCGTGTGAGTTTGTGTCAGTACGTGTAAGTGCGTGTAAGTGCGTGTAAGTACGTGTAAGTGCGTGTAAGTGTGTGTAAGTGCATGTAAGTACGTGTAAGTGCGTGTTAGTATGTGCAAGTGCGTGTACGTGCGTGTAAATGCGTGTAAGTGCGTATAAGTTTGTGTAAGTGCATGTAAGCGTGTATAGATTCGTGTAAGTACGTGTAAGTGTGTGTAAGTACGTGTAAGTGTGTATAAGTGTGTCTACATTTGTGGACGTGTGTGTAAATGCATGTAAGTGCATGTAAGTACGTGTAAGTGCGTGTAAGTGTGTGTAAGTGTGTATAAGTATGTGAAAGCGCGTGCAAGTGCGTGTAAGTGCGTGTAAGTGCACGTAAGTGAGTGTAAGTGCGTGTAAGTACAAGTACGTGCGTGTAAGCATGTGTAAGTGCGTGTAAGTGCCTCTATGTGTGTGCAAGTGCATGCAAGTGCATGTAATTACGTGTAACTACGTATAAGTACGTGTAAGTGCGTGTTAGTGCGTGTAAGTTCGTGTAAGTGCGTGTAAGTATGTGTAAGTACGTGTTAAAGTACGTGTAAGTACGTGTAAGTTTGTGTAAGTGCGTGTAAGTGCGTTTAAGTGCGTGTAAGTACGTGTAAGTGTGTATACGTCCGTGTAAGTGCGTATAAGTGCGCGTAAGTGTGTGTAAGTGCATGTAAGTGTGTGCCAGTGCATGCTAGTGTGTGCCATTGTGTGTAAGTTTGTGTAAGTACGTCTAAGTACATGTAAGTATGTGAAATTGCATGTAAGTACGTGTACGTGTGTCTAAGTACGTGTAAGTTTGTTTAAGTGGGTGTAAGTGTGTATAAGTGCGTGTAAGTGTGTGTAAGTGCGTGTATGTGCGTGTAATTGTGTTCAAGTGTGTGTTAGTGCGCGAAAGTACGTGTAACTACATCGAAGTGCGTGTATGTGTATGTAAGTTTGTGTAAGTGCGTGTAAGTGCGTGTACTTTTATGTAAGTGCATGTAAGTATGCGTAAGTACGTGTAAGTTGGTGTACGTGTGTGTAAGTGCATGTGAGTGCATGTAAGTTCGTGTATGTTTGTGTAAGTGCATGTAAGTGCGTGTAAGTGCGTGTACGTGTGAGTGAGTTCATGTCAGTTCGTGTAAGTACGTGTAAGTGCATGCAAGTACGTTCAAGTGCGTGTAAGTGCATGTAAGTGTGTGTTAGTGCATGTAAGTGCGTGCACATTCCTGTAAGTGTGTGTATGTGCATGTAAGTGTGTAAAAGTGTGTGTCAGTGCGTGTAAGGGTGTGTAAGTGCGTGTAAGTGCGTGTAAGTGCATGTAAGTGCGTGTAGGTGTATGTAAGTGCGTATTAGTGCGTGTAAGTTCGTGAAAGTGTGTATACGTATATGTAAGTGCGTGTAAGTGTTCGTGTGTGTAAGGGCGTGTAAGTTTATGTAAGTGTGTATAAGTGCGTGTAAGTACGTGTAAGAATGTGTAAGTGCGTGTGAGTGCGTGTAAGTGCATGTAAGTGCGTGAAAGTATGTCTAAGTTCGTGTCAGTATGTGTAAGTGGGTGTAAGTGCGTGTAATTGTATGTAAGTGCGTGTAAGTCTGTGTGAGTGCATGTACGTGTCTGTAAGTGTGTGTAAGTGTGTATAAGTTTGTGTAAGTGCATGTAAGTGTGTGTACATTTGTGTAAGTGTGTGTAAGTACGTGTAAGTGTGTAAAAGTGCGTGTAAGTTTGGTTAGTGCGTGTAAGTGCGTGTAAGTGCGCATAATTGCGTGTAAGTGTATGTGAGTACGTATTAGTATGTGTAAGTGCGTGTGAGTGCCTGTAAGTGCGTGTAAGTGCGAGCAAGTGCGTGTAAGTGCGTGTAAGTGCGTGTAAGTACATATAAGTTCGTGTAAATGCGTCTAAGTGTGTGTAAGTGCATGTAAATGCATTTAAGTGCGTGTAAGTGCGTGTAAGAGCATGTAAGTGTGTGTAAGTTTGTGTAAGTGCATGTAAATGCATGTACGTACGTGTAAGTGCGTGTAAGTGCGTGTGAGTGCATGTAAGTGCGTGTAAGTTCGTGTAAGTGTGTGTAAGTGCGTATAAGTACGTGAAAGTGTGTGTAAGTGCGTATACGAACGTGTAAGTATGTGCAAGTGAGTGTAAGTGCGTTTAAGTGTGTATAAGCATGTGTGAAGTGTGTGTAAGTGCGTATAAGTGTGTGTAAGTGCGTGTAAGTGTGTGTAAGTGCGTGTAAGTGTATACAAGTACATTCAAGTGCGTCTAAGTACGTGTAAGTGCGTGTAAGTGCGTGTAAGTGCGTGTAAGTGCATGTAACTTCATGTAAGTGTGTGTAAGTGTGTGTGTTAGTGCATATATGCATGTACGTACGTCTAAGTGCGTGTAAGTGCATGTAAGTGCGTGTAAGTGCATTTAAGTGCGTGCCAGTGCGTGCCGTTGTGTGCGAGTACATGTAAGTTTGTTTAAGTGCATGTAAGTGCGTCTAAGTGCATGTAAGTGCGTGTAAGTGTATGTAAGTGCGTGTAAGTGCGTGTAAAAACGTGTAAGTGTGTGTCAGTGCATGTAAGTTTGTGTAAGTCTGTGTAAGTGCGTGTAAGTACGTGTAAGTGTGTGTAAGTTCGTGTAAGTATGTAAAAGTGCATGTACATGCGTGTAAGTACGTGTAGGTGCGTGGAAGTGTGTGTAAGTGCGTGTAAGTTTGTGTAAGTGCGTATAAATATGTGTAAGTGTATGTAAGTGTGTGTAAGTGCGTGTAAGTGTGTCTAAGTGCATGTAAATGCATGTAAGTACCTGTAAGTGCGTGTAAGTTTGTGTAAGTGCGTGTGAGAGCATGTAAGTGCATGTAAGTACGTGTAATTACGTGCAAGTGCGTGCAAGTGTGTGCCAGTGCGTGCCAGTGCGTGCCTGTGGGTGTAAGTTTATGTAAGTGTGTGTAAGTGCGTATAAGTGCGTGTAAGTGCATGTAAGTCCGTGTAAGTGCGTGTAAGTGCGTGTAGTTCATGTACGTTTGTGTAAATGTGTGTAAGTGTGTGTAAGTTCGTGTAAGTACATGTAAGTGCGTCTGACTTTGTGTCAGTGAGTGTAAGTGTGTGTAAGTACGTGTAAGTGCGTATAAGTGCGTGTAAGTACGTCTAAGTGCGTGTAAATGTGTGTAAGTGCGTGTAAGTGCATGAAAGTACGTGTTAGTACATGTAAGTGTGCGTAAGGACGTGTAAGCACCTGTACGTATATGTAAGTGTGTGTAAGTGCGTGTAAGTGCGTATCAGTGTGTGTAAGTGCGTATAAGTTCGTGCAAGTGCGTGTAAGTGCGTGTAAGTTTGTGTAAGTGCGCTTAAGTATGTGTAAGTGCGTGTAAGTGCGTGTAAGTGCGTGTAAGTATGTGTAAGTACGTGCAAGTGTGTGTAATTTCCTGTAAGTGCTTGTATGTGCGTGTGAGTTCGTGTCAGTGCATGTACGTGCATGTAATTGCGTACAAGTATGTGTAAGTGCATGTAAGTGCATGTAAGTGCGTGTAAGTGGGTGTAAGTGCGTGGGAGTGTGTGTACGTGCGTGTAAGTACGTGTAAGTGTGTTTACGTTCGTGTAAGTGCATGTAGTTGGTGTATGTTCGTGTAAGTCCGTGTAAATGTGTGTAAGTGCATGTAAGTGCATGCAAGTTTGTCTCAGAGTGTGTAATTGCGTGTAAGTACGAATAAGTGTGTGTAAGTGCGTGTAAGTACATGTAAGTGCGTATAAGTTTGTGTAAGTGCATGGAAGTATGTGTGATTGCGTGTTGGTGCGTGTAGGTACGTGTAAGTGTGTGTAAGTGCGTGTAAGTGCGTGTAAGTTTGTGTAAGTACGTGTACATACATGTGAGTACGTGTAAGTACGTGTAAGTGCGTCTAAGTGCGTGTAAGTGTGTGTAAATGCGTGTAAGTGAATGTAAGTGCGTGAAAGTATGTGTAAGTGCGTGTAAGTGCGTGTAAGTACGTATAAGCACGTGTAAGTATGTGTAAGTGCGTTTAAGTATGTCGAAGTGCATATCAGTGCGTGTAAGTGCGTATAAGTTTGTGTAAGTGCGTGTAAGTGCGTGTAAATTTGTGTAAGTACGTGTAAGTGTGTGTAAGTGTGTGTAAGTGTGTGTAAGTGCGTGTAAGTGTGTGGAAGTGTGTGTAAGTGCGTGTAAGTATGTGTAAGTGCGTGTTAGTGCGTGTAAGTGCATGTAAGTACGTGGAAGTGTGTGTAAGTGCGTGTAAGTAGGTGTAAGTGCGTGTAAGTGTGTGTAAGTGTGTGTAAGTGCGTGGAAGTGTGTATAAGTGTGTATAAGTACGTGTAAATGCGTGTAAGTGCGTGCAAGTGCATGCCAGTGCGTGCCAGTGCGTGCCAGTGTGTGTAAGTTTGTGTAAGTGTGTAAGTACGTGCAAGTATCTGTAAGTGCATGTAAGTGCGTGTAAGTGCATGTAAGTGCGTATAAATGCGTGTAAGTGCGTGCAAGTGCATATAAGTGCGTGTAAATTCATGTACGTTTGTGTAAGTGTGTGTAAGTTCGTGTAAGTGCGTGTAAGTGCGTGTGAGTTTGTGTCTGTGAGTATAATTGCGTGTAAGTGCGTGTAAGTGCATGTAAGTGTGTGTAAGTATATGTAAGTATGTATAAGTGTGTTCGAGTGCATGTGAGTGCGTATACGTGCGTGTAAGTGCGGGTAAGTGCCTGTAAATTCGTGTAAGTGCACGTAAATGCGTGTATGTTTTATTAAGTGCGTGTAAGTGTGTGTAAGTTCGTGTAAGTATGTGTAAGTGTGTTTAAGTGCGTATAATTACGTGTAAGTTTGTGTAAGTTAGTGTCAGTTTGTTTAAGTGCGTGTAAGTTTGTGTAAATGCATGTGAGTTTGTGTTTGTGTGTGTAAGTGTGTGTAAGTGCATGTAAGTGCGTGTAAGTGCGTGTAAGTGCGTGTAAGTGCGTATAAGATTGTGTAAATGTGTATAAGTGCATGTGAGTGCGTGTAAGTGTATGTAAGTGTGTATAAGTGCGTGTAAGTTCGAGTAAGTGCGTGGAAGTGCGTGTACGTTTGTGTAAGTGCGTGTAAGTGTCTGTAAGTACGTGTAAGTGCATGTAAGTTTGTGTCACTGTGTGAAATTGCATATGAATGTGTGTAAGTGCGTATAAGTGCGTGTAAGTATGTATAAGTACCTGTAAGTTTGTGTTAGTGCATGTACGTGCGTGAAAGGACGTGTTAGTGTGTGTAGGTGTGTATAAGTGCATGTAAGTGCGTGTAAGCGCGTGTAAGTTTGTGTAAGTGCGTGTAAGAACGTGTGAGTGCGTGTAAGTACGTGTAAGTACGTCTAAGTGCGTATAAGTGGATCTAAATACGTGTAAGTGCGTGTAAGTGCATGAAAGTACGTGTAAGTGTATGTAAGTGTGTGTAAGTGCGTGTAAGCGCATGTAAGTATGTGTAAGTGCGTGTAAGTGCGTGTAAGTGTGTATCAGTGCGTGTAAGTGCGAATAAGTTTGTGTAAGTGCGTGTAAGTACGTGTAAGTTTGAGTAAGTGCGTATAAGTGCGTGTAAGTGCATGTAAGTGCGTGTAAGTGCATGTAAGTATGTGGAAGTAGGTGTAATTGTGTGTAAGTTCCTGTAAGTGTGTGTATGTGCGTGTGAGTTCATGTCAGTGCGTGTAAGCGCACATAAGTGTGTGCAAGTACATGTAAGTACGTGTAAGTGCGCGTAAGTTTGTGTAAGTGCGTGTAAGTGCGTGTACGTTTGTGTAAGTCCGTATAAACACGTTTAAGTGTATGTAAGTGCATGTAAGTTTGTGTCAGTGCAAGTAAGTGTGTGTAAGTGTGTGTGAGTACGTGTAAGTGCGGTTAAGTACGTGTAAATGTGTTTAAGTTTGTGTAAGTATGTGTAAGTATGTGTAAGTGTGTGCTAGTGCGTGTAGGTATGTGTAAGTGCGTGTGTGTGTAGGTGCGTGTAAGTTAGTGTAAGTGCGTATAAGTACATGTGAGAACGTGTAAGTGTGTGTAAGTACGTCTAAGTGTGTGTAAGTGTGTGTAAATGCATGTAAGAGAGTGGAAATGCATGAAAGTATGTGTAAGTGTGTGTAAGTGTGTGTAAGTGTGTATAAGTGCATGTAAGTATGTATAAGTGCGTGTAAGTCTGTGTAAGTGCGTGTAAGTACGTGTAAGTGCGTGTAAGTGCGTGTAAGTGCGTGTAAGTGCATATAAGTGCATGTAAGCATATGAATGTGTATGCAAGTGCCTGTAAGTGCGTGTAAGTGCGTGTAAGTGCGTGTAAGTGTGTGTAAGTGCGTGCAAGTGCGTGTAAGTATGCGTAAGTATGTGTAAGTGCGTGTTAGTACGTGTAAGTGCGTGTAAGTATGTGGAAGTGTGTGTAAGTGCGTGTAAGTTTGTGTAAGTGCGTGTAAGTGTGAGTAAGTGCGTGTACATACGTGTAAGTGCGTGTAAGTGCGTGTGAGTACATGTAAGTACGTATAAGTGTGTATAAGTGCGTGTAAGTACGTGTAAGTGCGTGTAAGTGCGTGTAAGTATGCGTAAGTACGTGTAAGTGCGTGTTAGTACGTGTAAGTGCGTGTAAGTGTGTGTAAGTGCGTGCAAGTGCGTGTAAGTATGCGTAAGTATGTGTAAGTGCGTGTTAGTACGTGTAAGTGCGTGTAAGTATGTGGAAGTGTGTGTAAGTGCGTGTAAGTTTGTGTAAGTGCGTGTAAGTGTGAGTAAGTGCGTGTACATACGTGTAAGTGCGTGTAAGTGCGTGTGAGTACATGTAAGTACGTATAAGTGTGTATAAGTGCGTGTAAGTACGTGTAAGTGCGTTTAAGTATGTGCAAGTACGTGCCAGTGCATGCCAGTGCATGCCAGTGCGTGTAAGTTTGTGTAAGTGTGTGAAAGTGCATGTAAGTGTGTGTAAGTGCGTGTAAGTGCATGTAAGTGCGTATGAGTGCGTGTAAGTGCGTGTTAGTGTGTGTACGTGCATGTAAGTTTGTGTAAGTTCGTGTACGTTTGTGTAAGTGCGTGTAAGAGCGTGTAAATTTGTGTAAGTGCGTGTAAGTGTGTGTATGTTTATGTAAGTGTGTGTAATTGTGTGTAAGTGTGTGTAAGTGCTTGCATGTGTGGTTAAGTGTGTGTAATTGCACGTAAGTTGGTGTAAGTTTGTGTAAGTTTCTTGAAGTGCGTGTAATTTTGTGGAAGTGCGTGTGAGTTTGTGTCAGTGCGTGTAAGTGCGTGTAAGTGCGTGTAAGTACGTTTAAGTGCGTGAAAATGCGTGTAAGTGCATGTAAGTGTGTGTAAGTGCGTGTAAGTACGTATGAGTGCGTGTAACTATATGTAAGTACGTGTAAGTGCGTGTACGTTGGTGTAAGTGCGTAGAAGTGCGTGTACGTTCATGTAAGTGTGTGTAAGTACGTGTAAGTGCGGGTAAGTTTGTGTCAGTGCGTGTAAGTGCGTGTAAGTGTGTGTAAGTGCGTGTAATTGCGTGTAAGTGTATGTAAGTGCGTGTAAGTATGTGTAAGTATGTGTGAGTGTGTGTAAGTGCGTGTAAGTGCGTGCAAGTACGTGTAAGTGCACGTAAATATGTGTAAGTAAATATATGTTCATGTAAGTGCCTGTAAGTGTGTATAGATGCGTGTAAGTACGTGCAAGTGTGTGTAAGTGCATGTAAGTGTGTATAAGTGTGTGTACGTTTGTGTACATGTGTGTAAATGCATGTAAGTGCTTGTAAGTATTTGTAAGTACGTGTACGTACGTGTAAGTGTGTATAAGTGCGTGTAAGTCCATGTACGTGCGTGTAAGTATGTGTAAGTGCGTATAAGTGCCTGTAAGTGTGTACAAGTGCATGCAAGTGCATCTAAGTGCGTGTAAGTGCGTGTAAGTACGTGTAAGTGCGTGTAAGTGCGTGTACGTTCGTGTAAGTACGTGTACGTATGTGTTAGTGCGTGTTAGTGTCTGTAAGTGCGTGTAAGTACGCGTAAGTGTGTGTAAGTGCGTGTAAGTACGTGTAAGTTTGTTTAAGTGCGTGTAAGTGCGTGTAAGTGCGTGTAAGTATGTGTAAGTGTGTATATGTCCGTGTAAGTACGTGTAAGTGCGTGTAAGTACGTGCAGGTATGTGTTAGTGTGTGTTAGTGTGTGTAAGTGCGTGTAAGTACGCGTAAGTATGTACAAGTGCATGCAAGTGCGTGTAAGTAAGTGTAAGTGCGTGTAAGTGCGTCTAAGTGCGTGTAAGTGCGTGTAAGTGTGTGTAAGTGCGTGTAAGTGTGTGCCAGTGCATGCTAGTGTGTGCCATTGTGTGTAAGTTTGTGTAAGTATGTGTAAGTGTGTGTAAGTACGTGTAAGTGCATGCAAGTATGTGTAAGTGCGTGTGAGTGCGTGTAAGTGTGTTTAAGTGCGTGTAAGTGCGTATAAGTACGTGTAAGTGCGTGTAAGTGTGTGTAAGTGCGTGTAAGTATGTTCAAGTGTGTGTAAGTGCGTGAAAGTACGTGTAAGTGCATCTAAGTGCGTGGAAGTGTGTGTACGTTTGTGTAAGTGCGTGTAAGTGCGTGTACTTTCGTGTAAGTGCGTGTAAGTACGCGTAAGTACCTGTAAGTCCGTGTACGTGTGTGTAAGTGCATGTGAGTGCATGTAAGTTTGTATAAGTTCGTGTAAGTATGTGTAAGTGTGTGTAAGTACGTGTAAGTGCGTGTAAGTATGTGTAAGTGCGTGTAAGTGCGTGTAAGTGTGTTCAAGTGCGTGTAAGTGCATATAAGTACGTGTAAGTGCATGTTAGTGCGTGTAAGTGTGTGTAAGTGCGTTCAAGTGTGTGTAAGTGCGTGTAAGTGCCTGTGAGTGCGTGTATGTACGTATAAGTATGTGTAAGTACATGTAAGTTCGTGTAACTACGTGTAAGTATGTGTACATTCCTCTAAGTGCGTGTGAGTATGTGTAAGTGTGTAAGCGTGTGTGTAAGTGTGTGTAAGTGTGTAAAGTTGCGTATAAGTGCGTGTAAGTGCGTGTAAGTACGTGTAGTGCTATGTAAGTGCGTATAAGTGCGTGTAAGTTTGTGTAAGTGTGTACATGTATGTGTAAGTGCGTGTACGTACGTGTGAGTGTGTGTAAGGGCATGTAAGTGCATCTAAGTGCGTATAAGTGCGCGTAAGTACGTGTAAGAATGTGGAAGTGCGTGTGAGTGTGTGTAAGTGCGTGTAAGTACGTGTAAGTACGTGTAAGTTCGTGTAGGTGCGTGTAAGTGCGTGTACGTGTGTGTAAGTGTGTGTAAGTTTGTGTGAGTTTGTGTAAGATCGTGTAAGTGCGTGTAAGTTTATGTAAGTGCGTGTAAGTGCGTGTTAGTTCGTGTCAGTGCGTGTAAGTGAATGTAAGTGCGTGCAAGTGCGTGTAAGTGCGTGTACGTGTGTATAAGTGCATATAAGTGCGTGTGAGTGTATGTAAGTGTGTAAGTGTGTATAAGTGTGTGTAAGTTTGTATAAGTGCGTGTAAGTGTGTGTACATTTGTGTAACTGTGTGTAGGTACGTGTAAGTGTGTGTAAGTGCGTGTAAGTTTGGCAAGTGCGTGTAAGTGCGTGTAAGTGCGCCTAATTGTGTGTAAGTGCATGTGAGTGTGTATAAGTACGTGTAAGTATGTGTGAGTGTCTGTAAGTGCGTGTACGTGTGAGCAAGTGGGTGTAAGTGCCTGTAAGTACGTGTAAGTACGTATAAGTTCGTGTAAGTGCGTCTAAGTGCGTGTAAGTGCATGCAAATGCATGTAAGTGCGTGTAAGTACGTGCAAGAGTGTATAAGTGTATGTAGGTCTGTGTAAGTGCGTCTAAGTGCGTGTACGTACGTGTAAGTGCGTGTAAGTACGTGTAAGTGTGTGTAAGTGGGTATAAGTTTGTGTAAGTGTGTGTAAGTGCGTGTAAGTTTGTATAAGTATGTGAAAGTGTGTGTAAGGATGTTTAAGTACGTGTAAGTATGTGTAAGTGAGTGTAAGTGCGTTTAATTACGTATAAGTGTGTGTGAAGTGTGTGTAAGTGCGTTTAAGTACGTATCAGTGTATGTAAGTTTGTTTAAGTGCGTGTAAGTGCGTGTACGTACGTGTAAGTATGTCTAAGTACGTGTAAGTGCGTGTAAGTGCGTGTAAGTGCATGTAAGTGCATGTAACTTCATGAAAGTGCGTGTAAGTATGTGTAAGCGTGTGTTAGTGCATATATGCGTGTACGTACGTGTAAGTGCGTGTAAGTGCATGTAAGTGCCTGTAAGTGCGTTTAAGTGTGTGCCAGTGCGTGCCATTGTGTGCCAGTGCGTGTAAGTTTGTGTAAGTGCATGTAGGTGCGTCTAAGTGCATTAAGTGAGTGTAAGTGTATGTAAGTGCGTGTAAGTGCATGTAAGTACATGTAAGTGTGTGTCAGTGCGTATAAGTGGGTGTAAGTGCGTGTAAGTGCGTGAAAGTTTGTGTAAGTCTGTGTCAGTGCGTGAAGTGCGTGTAAGTGCGTGTAAGTTTGTGTAAGTATGTACAAGTGCGTGTAAGTGCGTGTAAGTATGTGTAGCTGTGTGGAAGTGTGTGTAAGTGCGTGTAAGTTTGTGTAAGTCTGTGTCAGTGCGTGAAGTGCGTGTAAGTGCGTGTAAGTTTGTGTAAGTATGTACAAGTGCGTGTAAGTGCGTGTAAGTATGTGTAGCTGTGTGGAAGTGTGTGTAAGTGCGTGTAAATTTGTGTAAGTGCGTATGAATATGTGTAAGTGTGTGTAAGTGCGTGTAAGTGTGTGTCAGTTTGTGTAAGTGCCTGTAAGTGCGTGTAAGTGCGTGTAAGTGCGTGTAAGTGTGTGTAAGTGCACGAAACTATGTGTAAGTGCGTGTAAGTACGTGTAAGTGCGTGTACGTTCGTGAAAGTACGTGTAAGTGCACGAAGTGGGTGTAAGCGCATGTATGTGTGTGTAAGTGCGTGTGAGTGCATGTACGTTTGTGTAAGTTTGTGTAAGTGCGTGTAAGTGTGTGTAAGTGCGTGTAAGTGTGTGTAAGTGTGAGTGAGTTCGTGTCAGTGCGTGTAAGTACATGTAAGTGCGTGTAAGTGCGTTCAAGTGTGTCTAAGTTTGTGCAAGTACGTGTAAGTGTGTATACATTCGTGTATATGCATGTAAGTGTGTATAAGTGCATGTAAGTATGTGTGAGTGCATGTAAGTGCATGTAAGTGCGTATAAGTGGGTGTAAGTACGTGTAAGAATGTGTAAGTGCGTGTGTGTGTGTGTGTGTAAGTGCGTGTAAGTACGTGTAAAAGCGTGTAAGTTAGTGTAAGTGCGTAAAAGTGCGTGTACGTTTGTGTAAGTACGTGTAATTGTGTGTAAGTGTGTGTAAGTGCGTGTACGTGTGTGTAAGTGCGTGTACGTTTGTGTAAGTTTGTGTAAGATCGTGTAAGTGCGTTTAAGTTTGTGTAAGTACGTGTAAGTGCATGTGAGTTCGTGTCAGTGTGTGTAAGTACGTGTAAGTGTGTGTAAGTGTGTGTAAGTGCGTGTAAGTCTGTGTAAGTGTGTGTGAGTGCATGTAAGTGCGTGTAAGTGCGTGTACATTTGTGCAAGTACGTGAAAGTGCATGTACATTTTTGTAAGTATGTGTAAGTACTTGTAAGTGTGTTTAAGTGCGTGTAAGTCTGGTAAGTACGTGTAAGTGCATGTAAGTGTGTGTATTTGCGTGTAAGTGCAATTAAGTGCGCATAAGTGCGTATAATTGCGTATGAGTTTGTGTAAGTGCATGTGAGTGCATGCAAGTGTGTGTATGTGCGTGTAAGTGCGTATAAGTTTGTGTAAGTGTGTGAGAGTATGTGTAAGGGCATGCAAATGCGTGTAAGTGCGTGTAAGTGTGTGTAAGAGCGTATAATAGTGTGTATGTTTGTGTAAGTGTGTGTAAATGTCTGTACGTACGTGTCAGTGCGTGTAAGTGCGTGTTAGTACATGTAAGTGCGTGTAGCTTTGTGTAAGTCTGTGTAAGTGCGTGTAAGTGCATGTAAGTATGTTAAAGTATGTGTAAGTGCGTATAAGTACGTGTAAGTACGTGTAAGTGAGTGTAAGTGCATTTAAGTGCGTGTAAGTGTATGTGAAGTGTGTGTAAGTACGTATAAGTGTGTGTAAGTGTGTGTAAGTATGTGTAAGTGCGTGTAAGTGTGTGCAAGTACATGCAAGTGTGTCTAAGTATGTGTAAGTACGTGTAAGTGCGTGTAAGTGCATGTAACTTCATGTAAGTGCATGTTAGCATGCGTAAGCGTGTGTTAGTGCATGTAAGTGAAAGTAAGTATGTGTAAGTGTGTGTAAGTACGTTCCAGTGCATGCCAGTGTGTGCAAATACGTGTACTTTTGTGTAAGTGCTTGTAAGTGCATGTAAGTGCATGTAAGTGTGTGTAAGTGTGCGTAAGGGCATGTAAGTGCGTTTAAGGCCGTGTAAGTGTGTCTAAGTACGTGTAAGTGTGTGTAAGTGTGTGTAAGTGCGTATAAGTGCGTGTAAGTATGTGTAAGTGCATGTAAGTGCGTGTAAGTGCTTGTAAGTACGTGTAAGTGCGTGTAAGTTTGTGTATGTCCGTGTATGTGCGTGTAAGTGCGTGTAAGTGCATATATGTTTGTGTAAGTAAGTACAAGTGTGTGTAGGTGCGTGTAAGTACGTGTATGTACGTGGAAGTGTGTGTAAGTGTGTGTAAGTTTGTGTAAGTGCGTATAAGTACGTGTAAGTGTGTGGAAGTGCGTGTAAGTGCGTGTAAGTGTGTGTAAGTGCGTATAAATACATATAAGTGCGTGTAAGTGCGTGTAATTTTGTGTAAGCGCATGTGAGAGCGTGTTAGTACGTGTAAGTACGTTCAAGTACGTGTAAGTGTGTGTAAGTGTGTGTAAGTGCGTATACGTTTGTGAAAGTACGTGGAGGTGCGTGTACGTACTCGTAAGTGCGTATAAGTGCGTATAAGTGCGTGTAAGTGCGTGTAAGTGCGTAGAAGTGCGTGTAAGTTTGTGAGAGTGTGTGTAAATGTATGTAAGTGTGTGTAAGTGTGTGTAAGTGTATGTAAGTGCATGTAAGTGTGTATAAGTTTGTATAAGTGCGTGTAAGTGTGTGTAAGTGTGTGTAAGTACGTGAAAGTGCGTGTAAGTACGTGTAAGTGCGTGTAAGTGAGTATAAGAGCGTTTAAGTGCATATATGTGGCGTAAAGTGTGTATTAGTGTGTGTAAGTGTGTGTAAGTGTGTGCTAGCGTGTACAAGTGTGTACAAGTGTGTGTAAGTGCGTGTAAGTGTGTGCAAGTGCATACAAGTGCGTGTAAGTACGTGTAAGTGCGTGTAAGTATGTGTAAGTACGTGTAATTTCGTGTAAGTGCGTGTAAGTATGGGTAAGTGCGTGTTAGTGCAAGTAAGTGCGTGTAAGTACACGTAAGTGCGTGTAAGTGTGTGTAAGTGTGTGTAAGTGCGTGTAAGTGTGTGTAAGTGCGTGTAAGTGCGTGTGAGTGCGTGTAAGTGTATGTAAGTACGTGTAAGTACGTGTAAGTTTGTGTAAGTGCGTGGAAGTACGTCGAAGTGTGTGTACATGCGTACAAGTATGTGTAAGTGCGTGTAAGTGCGTGTAAGTGTGTGCAAGTACATGCAAGTGCGTGTAAGTACATGTAAGTGCATACAAGTACGTGTAAGTGCATGTAAGTGCGTGTGCGTTCGCGTAAGTACGTGTAAGTTTGTGTAAGTGCGTGTAAGTACGTATAAGTGTGTGTACGTGCGTGTAAGTGTGTGTAAGTGTGTTTGAGTGTGTGTAAATGCGTGTAAGTGTGTGCAAGTGCGTGCTAGTGCATGCCAATGTGTGTAAGCTCGTGTAAGTACGTGTAAGTGCGTGTAAGTACATGTAAGTGCGTGTGAGTACGTGTAAGTACGTGTAAGTATGTGTAAGTGCATCTTAGTGCATGTAAGTGTGTGTTAGTTTGTGTAAGTGCGTGTAAGTGCGTGTACGTTCGTGTAAGTGCGTGTAAGTGCGCGTAAGTGGGTGTAAGTGCGTGTACGTGTGTGTAAGTGCGTGTGAGTGCATGTAAGATTGTGTAAGCTTGTGTAAGTGTGTGTAAGTGTGTGTGAGTGCGTGTAAGTGCGTGTAAGTGTGAGTGAGTTTGTGTCAGTGCGTGTAAGTACGTGTAAGTACGTGTAAGTGTGTTCAAGTGCGTGTAAGTGCGTGTAAGTGCATGTGAGTGCATGTATGTGTGTGTAAGTATTTGTAAGTGTGTGTACGTTTATGTAAGTGCGTGTAAGTACGTGTACGCTCGTGTAAGTGTGTGTAAGTGTGTATGAGTGTGTTAAACTACGTGTAAGTGCATGTAAGTGTGTGTAAGTGTGTGTAAGTGTGTGTAAGTGCGTGTAAGTGTGTGTAAGTACATGGAAGTGCGTGTAAGTTTGTGTAAGTGCGTATAAGTGCGTGTACGTTTGTGTAAGTACGTGAAATTGTGTGTAAGTGCGTGTAAGTGTGTGTATGTGTATGTAAGTGCGTGTAAGTTTGTGTACGTTTGTGTAAATACTTGTAAGTGCGTGTGAATTGGTGTCAGTGTGTGCAAGTACGTGTATGTGCGTGTAAGTATGTGTATGTGCGTGTAAGTACGTTTAAGTGCGCGTGAGTGCATGTAAGTACGTGTAAGTGCGTGTACGTTTGTGTAAGTACGTGTAAGTGCGTGTACATTTGTGTAAGTGTGTATTGTTGGCCTGAGGGTGAGTGTGCACCCTGGAGGGTCCCTAGCAGTGGTTGTTTCACAGCACCAACTGTTTTTGGAGAGACTGAAACTATGGAGGCAACTGGTTCCAAGGATGGCAAAATGTGGTCAGAGAGTGAGGCAATAGTTTTTATCCTCAATTGGATGGGAATAAACACTTGATAAAGGCTCAAAAGCAGTGGCATTTTATTGCCACTGAGCTAAGCTTTCCAGAACACCAAAGCATTCCAGATTTGGAGCTTCCTAGCAGATTCTATGGCTTCTAGAGTGCTCCTTGGTAGGCTGTCCTTTTCCCACCTAGGAAGGCAGCCCGTCCCTCCTCTAGAAGCTTCTGCCCCTTCCTAGATTCCTCAGCTTGCTTCTAGTAGGAGGGAAGGTTTCCAGAAGACCAAGACACCTCTAGATGCCTTGTAGGACAAGTCACCCCTTCTAGAAGGTGTGCCAACTTCTTGGACCCTCACCTGGCCTTCTAGAAACTTAAAGAGGAACTCTAGAGGTTGAGCTAGCTTCCTGGCATCTATTTTCCACCTCCCTTGAGGCATGGCAGAATTTAATCTTGTGGGACTTGAACCTGGGCCCCTGCCTCTAGAGGTGCACACCATTAACCACTAAGCCACTAATGCTTGTCTTTTTGGTGTTCCTTTTTGGAGTCACTCCTGCCATGGTGAGGAGCATCATTCCAACAGTCGCTCCTATGCACACCAAACAACCAAACTAGGCATATGTCACTGACCATGACCAAAGAATTTCAATGTGGGTGGTCAACATTATCCAACCATAAGACGAGTCACAAACAGTCAGAGGGGGAAACAATGGTCTGGGAATATCATTTCTCAACTAGCAAGTACAACGACCTTCAATCAGAAGTAGCACGGTGTAACTACCATGCACAATGACCGACAAAAATAGGGATATGTACTGCCTTCGACCAAAGAAATCTGCTGTGTATGGTCAACGTTGGCAGCTTATAATACGAGTCACAAATAGTCAAAGGGGGAACCACTTGTTCGGGAACACCAGGTATCAACTAGCAAGCACAATGACCTTCCGTACGCTGTGGCACGGTGTGGATACCATGCACGATGACCAACCAGATGTCATTAGCCATGACCAAAGAATGTCACCATGTGTTGTAAACTTTGACAACTCATAACACGAGTCACAAATGGTCAGAGTGGAAGATTATAGTTTTTAAACACTAGTTATTGACTAGCAAGTACAAATACCTTCAATATGCAGTGGCACGGTGTTGCTACAATGCACAGTGACCAACCAACGTATGCATATGTCACTGACCATGACCAAAGAATTTCACTTCATGTGGTCAATGTTGACAACTCACAACACGAGTCACAGATAGTCAGAGGGGGCTAACAAAGGTTTCGGAACACTAGCTGTCAACAAGAAAGCACAAAGACCTTTGATACGTAATGACTTGGCGTGGTAACCATGTACAGTGACAAACCAAAGTAGGCATATGTCACAAACTATGACCAAACGGATTTCGCAGTGTGTGGTTAACGTTGAAAACTCATAACACGAGTCACAGATTGTTGGTGGTGGAAACCATGGGCTGGGAACACTTTTTATCAACTAGCAAGTAGAAAGATTTTCAATAACTAGTGGCACGGTGTGGCTAGCGTGCACAGTGACCAACCAAATGATGCACACGTCACTGACAATGACCGAAGAAGTCCACTATGTATGGTCAACATTGACAACTCATAACACGAGTCACAGATGGTCAGGGTGGAAGATAATGGTTTTTGAACACTAGTTATCGACTAGCAAGTAGAAATACCTTCAATATGTAGTGGCACAGCGTGGCTACCATGCACAGTGACCAACCAAAGTATGCATATGTCAGTGACCATGACCAACAAAGTTCACTTCATGTGGTCAATGTTGACAACTGACAACATGAGTCACAGATAATCAGAGGGGGCTAACAAAGGTTCGGGAACACTAGCTGTTAACAAGAAAGCACATAGACCTTTGATACGTAATGACAAGGCATGGTAACCATGTACAGTGACAAACAAAGGTAGCCATATGTCACAAACTATGACCAAACAGATTTCGCAATGTGTGGTTAACGTTGACAACTCATAACACGAGTCACAAATGGCCAGTGGGGGAAACCATGGGTTGGAAACACTATTTATCAACTAGCAAGTATAAATATTTTCAATAAGTAGTGGCACGGTATGGCTAGTGTGCACAGTGACCAACCAAAGGATGCACACGTCACTGACTATGACGGAAGAAGTCCACTATGTATGGTCAACATTGACAACTCATAGCACGACTCATAAATGGTTAGAGGGAGAGACAATGGTTTGGGAACCCTATGTATCAATTAGAAAGGAAAAAACTCTTCAATATGTAGTGGCACGGTGTGGCTACTATGCACACCAAACAACCAAACTAGGCATATGTCACCTGCTATGATGAACAAATTTCAATATGGGTGGTCAACATTCACCAACCATAACACCAGTAACAAACGGTCAAAGGTGAAAACAATGGTGTGT
Organism: Penium margaritaceum; assembly: GCA_023375785.1. NCBI lineage: Eukaryota > Viridiplantae > Streptophyta > Zygnematophyceae > Desmidiales > Peniaceae > Penium > Penium margaritaceum. Next base: position 189,712 of record SZWC01001060.1, on the reverse strand, counting down.
GAATATCAAATCTCAACTAGCAAGTACAGCGACCTTCAATCAGTATAAGCACGGTGTGGCTACCATACACAATGACCGACCAAAGTAGGCATATGTACTACCTTTGACCAAAGAAATCCGCTGTGTGTGGTCTACGTTGACAACTCATAATAGGAGTCACAAATGGTCAGAGGGGGAGACAATGGTTTGGGAACACCAGGCATGAACGAGCACGCACAAGGACCTTCAATACGTTGTGGCACGGTGTTGATGCCATGCAGGATGGCCAACCAAAGTAGGCATATGTCACTGACCATGACCAAATGATTTCACTAAGTGTGGTAAACTTTGACAACTCATAACATGAGTCACAAATGGTCAGGATGAATACGTCACTGAGTATGAGGGAAGTGTCCAGTGTGTGTGGTCAACATTGACAACTCATAACACAAGTCACAAATGGTCGGATGGAGAGTCAATGGTCTGGTAACCCTATTCATGGACTAGAAAGGACAAATAAATTCAATATGTAGTGGCACGGTGTGGCTACTATGCGCACCAAACAACCAAACTAGGCATATGTCACTGACCATGACCATAGTATTTCAATATGGGTGGTCAACGTTCACCAACCATAACACGAGTCACAAACGGTCAGAGGGGGAAACAATGGTCCGGAAATACGAGTTCTCAACTAGCAAGTACAACGACATTCAGTCAGTACTAGCACGGTGTGGCTACCATGCACAATGATCGACCAAAGTAGGCATATGTACTGCCTTTGACCAAAGAAATCCGTTGTGTATGGTCAATGTTGGCAACTCATAATAGACATCACAAATAGTCAGAGGGTGAAACAATTGTTTGGGAACACCAGGTATCAAGTAGCAAGCACAATGACCTTAAGTACGTTGTGACAGTGTGGATACCATGCAGGATGACCAACCATATGTCACTGACCATGACCAAAGAATCTCACCATGTGTGGTAAACTTTGACAACTCATAACACGAGTCACAAATGGTCCGAGTAGAAGACAATGGTTTCTAAATATCAGTGATCAACTAGTAAGTACAAATACCTTCAATATGCAGTGGCACAAGGTGGCTATAATGCACAGTGACCAACCAAAGTATGCATATGTCACTGACTTTGACCAGATAATTTCACTTCATGTGGTCAATGTTGACAACTCACAACATGAGTCACAGATATTCAGAGAAGATAACAATTGTTTGTGAACACTAGCTATCAACTACAAAGCACAGAGACCTTCGATACGTAGTGACACGGCGTGGTAACCATGTATAGTGACAAACCAAAGTAGGCATATGTCACTAGCCATGACCAAAAGAATTTCACTGCGTGTGTTCAATGTTGAAAACGCATGACACGAGTCACAAATGGTCCGAGGGGGAAAAAATGGGTTGGGAACACTAGTTATCAACTAATAAATGGTCAGTGGGGGAAACCATGGGTTGGGAACACTACTTATCCACTAGCAAGTAGAAAGATTTTCAACAAGTAGTGGCACGGTGTGGCTGGCTAGCGCAGTGACCAACGAAAGTGCACACGTCACTGACTATGACCGAAGAAGTCCACTATGTATGGTCAACATTGAAAACTCATACCACAAGTCACAAATGGTCTAATGGAGAGACAATGGTTTGGGAACCCTATGTATTGATTAGAAAGGACAAATATATTCAATGCGTAGTGGCACAGTGTGGCTACTATGCACACCAAACAACCAAACTAGGCATATGTCCCCGGCCATGATGAAAAAAATTCAATATGTGTGGTCAACATTCACCAACCATAACACGAGTCACAAACGGTCAGAGGGGGAAACAATGGTGTGTGAATATCCGTTCTAAACTAGCAAGTACAGCGACCTTCAATCAGTATAAGCACGGTGTGGCCACCATGCACAATGACCGACCAAAGGAGGCATATGTACTACCTTTGACGAAAGAAATCCGCTGTGTGTGGTCAACGTTGACAACTCATAATAGGAGTCACAAATGGTCAGAGTGGGAGACAATGGTTTGGGAACACCAGGTATCAACTAGCAAGCACAAGGACCTTCAATACGTTGTGGCACGATGTGGATACTATGCACCATGACCAACCAAAGTAGGCATATGTACTGCCTTTGACCAAAGAAATCCGCTGTGTATGGTCAACGTTGGCAACTCATGATAGGAGTCACAAATAGTTAGAGGGGGAAACAATTGTTTGGGAACACAAGGTATCAACTAGCAAGCACAATGACCTTCAGTACGCTGTGGCACGGTGTGGATACCATGCACAATGACCAACCATATGTCACTAACCATGACCAAAGAATGTCACCATGTTTTGTAAACGTTGACAACTCATAACACGATTCACAAGTGGTCATAGTGGAAGATAATGGTTTCTAAATACTAGTTATCGACTAGCAAGTACGAATACCTTCAATATGCAGTGGCACAGCGTGGCTACAATGCACAGTGACCAACCAAAGTATGCATATGTCACTGACCATGACCAAAGAATTTAACTTCATGTGGTCAATGTTGACAACTCACAACACAAGTCACGGATAGTCAGAGGGGTTCACAATTGTTTGGGAACACTAGCTATCAACTACAAAGCACAGAGACCTTCGATACATAGTGACACGGCGTGGTAACCATGTACAGTGAGAAACCAAAGTAGGCATATTTCACTAACCATGACCAAAAGAATTTAACAGTGTGTGGTCAACGTTGAAAACGCATAACACAAGTCACGAATGGTCAACCAGGGAAACAATGGGTTGGGAACACTAGTTATCAACTAGCAAGTACAAAGACCTTCAAAAAGGAGTGGCACGGTATGGCTAGCGTACACAGTAACCAGCCAAAGGATGCATACGTCACTGACTATGACCGAATACGTCCACTGTGTGTGGTCAACATTGACCACTCATAACACAAGTCACAGATGGTCAGAGGAAAAGACAATTGTTTGGGAACCCTATGTATCGACTAGAAAGGACAAAGAACATCAATACATAATGGCACGGTGTGGCTGCTATGCACACCAAACATCCAAACTAGGCATGACCAGAGAATTTCAACATGGGTGGTCAACGTTCACCAACCATAACACATGTCACAAACGGTCAGAAGGGGAACCAATGGTCTGTGAATATCATTTGTCAACTAGTAAGTACAGTGACCTTTAATCAGTATAAGCACAGTGTGGCTACCATTTACAATGACCGACCAAAGTAGGCATAGGTACTGTCTTTGACCAAAGAAACCCGCTGTGTGTGGTCAACGTTGACAACTCATTATAGGAGTCACAAATGGTCAGAGGGGGAGACAATGGTTTGGGAACACCAGGTATCAACAAGCAAGCACAAGGACCTTCAATTAGTTGTGGCACAGTGTGGATACCATGCACGATGACCAACCAAAGTAGGCATATGTGACTGACCATGACCAAACAATGTCACTAAGTGTGGTAAACTCTGACAACTCATAACACGAGTCAGAAATGGTCAGGGTGGAAGATAGCGGTTTTTGAATACTAGTTATCCACTAGCAAGTACAAATACCTTCAATATATAGTTGCACAGCGTGCATACCATGCACAGTGACCAACCAAAGTATGCATATGTCACAGACCATGACCAACGAATTTCACTTCATGTGGTCAGCGTTGACAACTCACAACACGAGTCACTGGTATTCATAGTGGGTAACAATGGTTTGAGAACACCAACTATTAACTAGAAAGCTCAAATACCTTTATTACGTAGTGACACGGCGTGGTAACCACATACAATGACAAATCAAACTAGGCACATGTCACTAACCATGATCAACGAATTTCATGGTGTGTGGTCAACTTTGATAGCTCATCACACGAGTCGCGAATGGTCAGATGGGGAAAGAATGGGTTGGGAAGACTAGTTATCAACTATCAAGTATGAAGAACTTCAACAAGTAGTGGCATGGTTTGGCTAGCGTGCACGGTGACCAACCAAATGATGAATACGTCACTGACTAATACGGAAGAAGTCCACTATGTGTGGTCAACATTGACAACTCATAACACAAGTCACGAATGGTCAGAGGGAGAGACAATGGTTTGGTAACCCTATGCATGGACTAGAAAGGACAAATAACTTCAATATGTAGTGGCACGGTGTGGCTACTATGCATACCAAACAACCAAACTAGGCATATGTCACTGACCATGACCAAATAATTTCAATATGGGTGGTCAACGTTCACCGACCATAACACGAGTCACAAACAGTCAGAAGGGGGAAACAATGTTCCGGGCATATCAGTTCTCAACTAGCAAGTACAATGACGTTCAGTCAGTAGTAGCACGGTGTGGCTACCATGCACAATGACCGACAAAAGTAGGCATATGTATTGCCTTTGACCAAAGAAATCCGCTGTGTATGGTTAACATTGGCAAATCATAATACGTGTCACAAATAGTCAGAGGGGGGGGGACAATTGTTTGGGAACAACAGGTATCAACTAGCAAGCACAATGACCTTCAGTACGTTGTGGCACGGTGTGGATACCATACACGATGATTAACCATATGTCACTGACCATGACCAAAGAATGTCACCATGTGTGGTAAACTTTGACAACTCATAATACGAGTCACAAATGTTCATAGTGGAAGGTAATGGGTTATAAATACTAGTTACCGACTAGCAAGTACAAATACCTTCAATATGCAGTGGCACAGTGTGGCTACAATGCACCGTGACCAACCAAAGTATGCATATGTCACTGACCATGACCAAAGAATTTCATTTCATATGGTCAATGTTGACAACTCACAACACGAGTCACAAATAGTTAGAGGGGGCTAACAATGGTTTGAGAACACTAGTTGTCAACAAGAAGGAACAAAAATATTCGATACGTAATGACACGGCGTGGTAACCATGTACAGTGAGAAACCAAAGTAGGCATATATCACAAGCCATGACCAAACGGGTTTCACAGTGTGTTGTTAACGTTGAAAACTCATATCACGAGTCACAAATGGTCATTGGGGGAAACCATGGGTTGGGAACACTATTTATAAACTAGCAAGTAGAAAGATTTTCAACAAGTAGTGGCTCGGTGAGGTTAGCGTGCACAGTGACCAACCAAAGGATGCACACGTCACTGACTATGAACGAAGAAGTCCACTATGTATGGTCAACGTTGACAACTCATACCACAAGTCACAAATGGCCAGAGGGAGAGACAATGGTTTTGGAACCCTATGTATTGACTAGAAAGGACAAATACCTTCAATACGTAGTGGCACGGTGTGGCTACTATGCACACAAAACAACCAAAATAGGCATATGTCACCGGCCATGATTAGCGAGTTTCAATATGAGCGGTCAAGACTCACCATCCATAAAACGAGTCACAAATGGTCAGAGGGGGAAACAATGGTATGTGAATATCAGTTCTCAATAGTTTGGGAATACTAGATACCAACTAGCAAGTACAACGACCTTCAGTCAGTAGTAGCACAGTGTGGCTACCATGCACAATGACCAACCAAAGTAGGCATATGTACTGCCTTTGACCAAAGAAATCCGCTGTGTGTGGTCAACGTTGACAACTCATAACAAGAGTCACAAATGGTCAGAGGGGGAGACAATAGTTTCGGAATCCTATGTATCGACTAGAAAGGACAACGAACTTCAATGCGTAGTGGCACGGAGTGGCTACTATGCACACCAAACAACCAAACAAGGCATATGTCACCGACCATGATTAATGCTTCTCAATATGGGTGGTCAACGTTCACCAACCATAATACGAGTGACAAACGGTCAGAGGGGGAAACAATGGTCTGTGAATATCAGTTATCAACTAGCAAGTACATTGACCTTCAATCAGAATAAGCACGGTGTGGCTACCATGCACAATGACCGACCAAAGTAGGCATATGTACTACCTTTGACCAAATAAATCTGTTGTGTGTGGTAAGCATTGACAACTCATAATATGAGTCACAAATGGTGAGAGGGGGAGACAATGGTTTGGGAACACCAGGTAGCAACTAGCAAGCACAAGGACTTTCAATACGTTGTGGCACGGTGTCGATACCATGCACGATGACCAACCAAAATAGGAATACCCCGCTGACCATGACCAAATAAATTCACTAAGTGTGCTAAACTTTGACAACTCATAACACGGGTCACAAATGGTCAGGGTGGAAGATAATGGTTTGTGAATACTAGTTATCGACTAGCAAGTACAAATACCTTCAAAATGTAGTGGCAGAGCGTGGCTACCATGCATAATGACGAACCAAAGTATGCATATGTCACTGACCATGACCAACGAATTTCACTTCATGTGGTCAGCGTTGACAACTCACGACACGAGTCACGGATAGTCAGAGGAGGGTAACAATGGTTTTAGAACACTAGCTATCAACTAGAAAGCACAAAGACCTTCAATACGTAGTGACACGGCGTGGTAACCACGTACGGTGACAAACCAAACTAGGCATATGTCTCTAACCATGACGAAAGAATTTCAATATGGGTGGTTAACGTTCACAACACATAACACGAGTCACACATGGTCAGAGGTGGAAACATGGTTTCAAAACACTATGTATCTTCTAGCAAGTATGATTGTTTTTCGTATGTATGGGCCCGGTGTGGCTACCGTGCACAATGACCTACCCAACGAGGCATACATCACTGCTCATGACCAAAGAAGTTTAGTGTGTGTGTTCAACGTTCACAACTCATACTACAGGTCCAAAATAGGCACATGGAGAAACAATGGTTTGGGAATACTTGGTACTCACTAGCAAGTACAAAGACCTTCGATAAGTGGTGGCGCGGTGTGGCTACCATGCACAATGACCAACCAAAGGATGCTTGTGTCACTGAATATCACAAAAAGAGTTTCACGGTGTGTAGTCAACTTTCATTCCTACGGCTGGTCAATCGGAGCAAATTTTGAGAGGTTATTCAAGCTCGAATCTGCAGAATTTGAAATACCGTCAGCGTCAATTTTTTATGATTAAACTAACCTTGTTACCATTCATACTTTTGAAAACTACCCTCTAATCTTACACCCCCTTATTTTATGCCCTTTACCCATAAGAACCCTTATAATGTCATTTGGACATCATGTGAACACCATGTGAGTTGGCTTAGTGCTTATAGAGTTAGATTCTGGAGCGTTAGGTCCTGGGCTTGAATCCTCGTATGCGCAATATAGAATAGGCTCGCAACCTCGGGGGGGGGGGGG
>SZWC01001060.1:170700-182315 GCA_023375785.1 Penium margaritaceum | reverse complement strand
GGGGGGGGGGGGGAACGGCGGTGTTGTGATACCTCAACTCTCCCTTTGAGCCTAAGCCTTGGAGGGGTAGGGGTGTGTCATAATGCGGTTGCAAATCTGTCCTCCAGGTCGTCTATGGAACATCCCTGTAGTGAGGGCACCTACGAGTAAAAAATCAACAAAAACTGACCTGGTATCAAAGGGAGAAACCTTTTGCTATTTATTGACTAGCAAGTACAAAGACTTTCAACAATTAGTGGAAGGGGGTGGCTACCATGCACAATGACGGACCAGATTAGGCATGGGCCACTTACCATGACCAAATACTTTTACTATGTGTGGACAACGTTGACAACCCATGATATGGGTCACAGACGGTCAGTGGAGGAAACAATGATTTAGAAATACAAGATACCAACTAGCAAGTACAACGACCTTTGGTCACTAGCAGCACGGTGTGGCTACCATGCACAACGACCGACCAAAGTAAGCATATGTACTGCTTTTGACCAAACAAATCCGCTGTGTATGGTCAACGTTGGCAACTCATAATACGAGTCACAAATAGTGAGAGGGGGAAACAATTGTTTGGGAATACCAAGTATCAACTAGCAAGCACAATGACCTTCTGTGGGTTGTGGCACGGTGTGGATACCATGCAAAATAACCAAGCATATGTCACTGACCATGACCAAAGAATGTCACCATGTGTGGTAAACTTTGACAACTCATAACACGAGTCACAAATGGTCAGAGTAGAAGATAATGGTTTCCAAATACTAGTTATCGACTATAAAGTAAAGATACCTTCAATATGTAGTGAAACAGTGTGGCTACACTGCACAGTGACCTACCAAAGAATGCATATGTCACTGACCATGACCAAAGAATTTCACTTAATTTGGTCAATGTTGACAACTCACAACACTAGTCACATATATTGAGACGGGGTAACAATGGTTTGGGAACACTAGCTATCAACTAGAAAGCACAGAGACCTTCCATACGTAGCGACACGGCATGGTAACCATGTACAGTGACAAACCAAAGTAGGCATATGTCACTAACCATGACCAAGAGAGTTTCACAGCGTGTGGTCAACTTTGAAAACGCATAACACAAGTCACAAAGTGTCAGAGGGGGAAACAATGGTCCGGGAATATCAGCTCTCAACTTGCAAGTACAACGACCTTCAATCAGTAGTAGCACGGTGTGGCTACCATGCACAATGACCGACCAAAGTAGGCATATGTACTGCCTTTGACCAATGAAATCCCGTGTGTATGGTCAACGTTGGAAACTCATAATACGAGTCACAAATAGTCAGAGGGGGAAACAATTGTTTGGGAACACCTGGTATCAACTAGCAAGCACAATGACATTCCGTACGTTGTGGCACGGTGTGGATACCATGCACGATGACCAACGATATGTCACTGACCATGACCAAAGAATGTCACCATGTGTGGTAAACTTTGACAACTCATAACACGAGTCACAAATGGTCATAGTGGAATATTATGGTTCCTAAATACTAGTTATTGACTAGCAAGTAGAAATACCTTCAATATGCAGTGGCACGGTGTGGCTACGATGCACAGTGACCAACCAAAGTATGCATATCTAACTGACCATGACCAAAGAATTTCACTTCATGTGGTCAATGTTGACAACCCACAACACGAGCCACAGATAGTCAGTGGGGGCTAACAATGGTTTGGGAATACTAGCTATAAACAAGAAATCACAAAGACCTTTGATACGTAATGACACGGCGTGGTAACCATGTACAGTAACAAACCAAAGTAGGCATGTGTCACAAACCATGACCAAACGGATTTCGCAGTGTGTGGTTAACGTTGAAAACTCATAACACGAGTCACAAATGGTGTGTGGGGGAAACCATGGGTTGGGAACACTATTTATCAACTACCAAGCAGAAGGAATTTCAACAAGAAGTGGCACCGTATGGCTAGCGTACACAGTGACCAATCAAAAAATGCACACGTCACTGACTATGACCGAAGAAGTCCAATATGTATGGTCAACATTGACAACTCATACCACGAGTCACAAGTGGTCAGAGGGAGAGACAATTGTTTGGGAACCCTATGTATCGACTAGAAAAGACAAATATCTTCAATACGTAGTGGCATGGTGTGGCTACAATGCACACCAAACAACCAAACTAGGCATATGTCACCGGCCATGATGAAAGAATTTCAATATGGGTGGTCAACATTCACCAACCATAACACGAGCCACAAACAGTCAGAGGGGGAAACAATGATCTGTGAATATCAGTTCTGAACTAGCAATTACAGTGACCTTCACTCAGTAGAAGCATGGTGTGGCTACCATGCACAATGTCCGACCAAAGTAGGCATATGTACTACCTTCGACCAAAGAAATCCGCTGTGTGTGGTCAGCGTTGACAACTCATAATAGGAGTCACAAATGGTCAGAGGGGCAGACAATGGTTTGGGAACACCAGGTATCAACTAGCAAGCACAAGGACCTTCAATACATTATGGCACGGTGTCGATACCATGCACGATGAGCAACCAAAGTAGGTATATGTCACTAACCATGACCAAATAAATTCAGCAAGTGTGGTAAACTTTGACAACTCATAACACGAGTCACAAATGGTCAAGGTGGAAGATAAAGGTTTGTGAATACTAGTTATCGACTAGCAAGTAAAAATACCTTTAATGTGTAGTGGCACACCGTGCCTACCATGCACAGTGACCAACCAAAGTATGCATATATCACTGACCATGAAAAACAAATTTCACTTCATGTGGTCAGCATTGACAACTCACGACATGCGTCACGGATAGTCAGAGGAGGGTAACAGTGGTTTGGCAACAATAGCTATCAAATAGAAAGCACTAAGACCTTCAATACGTAGTGACACGGCGTGGTAACCACGTACAGTGACAAACAAAACTAGGCATATGTCAGGAACCATGACCAAAGAATTTAAATTTGGGTGGTCAACGTTCACGACCCATGACAAGAGTCACAAATGGTCAGAGGGGGAAACAATGGGTTGGGAACACTAGTTATCAACTAGGAAGTATGAACAACTTCAACAAGTAGTGGCACGGTGTGGCTAGCGTGCACAATGACCAATCAAAGGATGAATACGTCACTGACTATGACGGAAGAAGTCCACTACGTGTGGTCAACATTGACAACTCATAACAAAAGTCATGAATGGTCAGAGGGAGAGACAATGGTTTGGGAACCCTATGCATGGACTAGAAAGGACAAATAACTTCAATATGCAGTGGCATGGTGTAGCTACTATGCACACCAAACAACCAAACAAGGCATATGTCACTGACCATGACCAAAGAATTTCAATTAGGGTGGTCAACGTTCACCGACCATAACACGAGTCACAAACGGTCAGAGGGGGGAACAATGGTCCAGGAATATCAGCTCTAATCTAGCAAGTAAAACAACCTTCAGTCAGTATTTGCACGGTGTGGCTACCATGCACAATGACCGACCAGAGTAGGCATATGTACTGCCTTTGACCAAAGAAATCCGTTGTGTATGGTCAACGTTGGCAACTCATAATACGGGTCACAAATAGTCAAAGGGGGGAACAATTGTTTGGGAACACCAGGTATCAACTAGCAAGCACAATGACCTTCAGTACGTTGTGGCACGGTGTGCATACCATGCACGATGACCAACCATATGTTACTGACCATGACCAAAGAATGTCACCATGTGTGGTAAAATTTGACAACTCATAACACGGGTCACAAATGGTCAGAGTGGAAGATAATGGTTTGAAAATACTAATTATCGACTAGCAAGTACAAATACCTTCAATATACATTGGCACAGTGTGGCTACAATGCACAGTGACCAACCAAAGTATGCTTATGTCACTGCCCATGACCAGAGAATTTCACTTCATGTGGTCAATGTTGACAAATCACAACACGTGTCACAGATAGTCAGAGGGGGCTAACAATGGTTTGACAACACTAGCTGTCAACGAGAAAGCACAAAGACCTTCGATACGTAATGACACGGCGTGGTAACCATGTAGAGTGACAAACCAAAGTGGGCATATGTCACAAACCACGACCAAACGGATGTCACAGTGTGTGGTTAACATTGAAAACTCATAACACGATTCACAAATGGTCAGTGGGGGAAACCATGGGTTGGGAATACTATTCATCAACTAGCAAGTAGAAAGATTTTCAACACGTATTGGCACAGTGTGGCTAGCGTGCATAGTGACCAATCAAGGGATGCACAGGTCACCGACTATGACCGAAGAAGTCCACTATGTATGACCAACATTGACAACTCATAACACGAGTCACACATGGTCAGAGGGAGAGACAATGGTCTGGGAACCATATGCATGGACTAGAAAGGAAAAATAACTTCAATACGTAGTGGTACGGTGTGGCTACTATGCACACCAAACAACCAAACTAGGCATATGTCACTGACCATGACCAATGAATTTCAATATGGGTGGTCAAAGTTCACCGACCATAACACGAGTCACAAACGGTGAGAGGGGGAAACAATGGTCCAGGAATATGAGTTCTCAACTAGCAAGTACAATGACGTTCAGTCAGTAGTAGCACGATGTGGCTACCCTGCACAATGACCAACCAAAGTAGGCATATGTACTGCCTTTGACCAAAGAAATCCGTTGTGTATGGTAAACGTTGGCAACTCATAATACGAGTCACAAATAGTCAAAGGGGGGAACAATTGTTTGCGAACACCAGGTATCAACTAGCAAGCACAATGACCTTCAGTACGTTGTGGCACAGTGTGGATACCATACACGATGACCAACCATATGTCACTGACCATGACCAAAGAATGTCACCATGTGTGGTAAACTTTGACAACTCATCACACGAGTCACAAATGGTCAGAGTGGAAGATAATGGTTTCAAAATACCAGTTATTGACTAGAAAGTACAAATACCTTCAATATGCATTGGCACAGTGTGGCTACAATGCACAGTGACCAACCAAAGTATGCATATGTCACTGACCATGACCAGAGAATTTCACTTCATGGGTTGGGAACACTATTTATCAACTAGCATGTAGAAATATTTTCAACAAGTAGTGGCACGGTGTGGCTACCGTGCACAGTGACCAACCAAAGGATGCACACGTCACTGACTATGACCGAAGAAGTCCACTATGTATGGTCAACATTGACAACTCATACTACGAGTCACAAATGGTCAGAGGGAGAGACAATGGTTTGGGAACCCTATGTATCGACTAGAAAGGACAAATATCTTCAATACGTAGTGGCACGGTCTGGCTACTATGCACACCAAACAACCAAACTGGGCATGTCACTGACCATGACCAGAGAATTTCAATATGGGTGGTCAACGTTCACCAACCATAACACGAGTCACAAATGGTCAAAAGGGGAAACAATGGTCTGGGAATATCAGTTTACAACTAGCAAGTATAGTGACCTTCAATAAGTATAAGCACGGTATGGCTACCATGCACAATGACCGACCACAGTAGGCATATGTACTGCCTTTCACAAAAGAAATCCGCTGTGTTTGGTCAACGTTGACAACTCATAATAGGAGTCACAAATGGTCAGAGGGGGAGACAATGGTTTTGGAGCACCAGATATCAACTAGCAAGCACAAGGAACTTTATTAAGTTGTGGCACGGTGTGGATACCATGCACGATGACAAACCAAAGTAGGCATATGTCACAGACCACGACTAAATAATGTCACTAAGTGTGGTAACCTTTGACAACTCATAACACGAGTCACAAATGGTCAGGGTGAAAGATAATGGTTTGAAAATACTAGTTATCCACTAGCAAGTACAAATACCTTCAATATGTAGTGGCACAGTGTGGCTACCATGCACAGAGACCAAGCTGAGTATGCATATGTCACTGACCATGACCAACGAATTCCACTTCATGTACTCAGCGTTCACAACCCACAACACGAGTCACTGATAGTCATAAGGGGGTAAAAATGGGTTGGGAATACCAACTATTGACTAGAAACCACAAATACCTTTATTACGCAGTGACACGGCGTGGTAACCACGTACCAAGACAAACCAAACTAGGCATATGTCACTAACCATGACCAACGAATTTCACGGTGTGTAGTCAACGTTGACAACTCATCACACGAGTCACAAATGGGTAGAGGGGGGAACAATGGGCTGGGAACACTAGTTATGAACTAGCAAGTATGAAGAACTTCAATAAGTAGTGGCACGGTGTGGCTAGCATGCACAGTGACCAACCAAAAGGATGTATACATCACTCACTATGACGGAAGATGTCCACTACCTGTGGTCAATGTTGACAACTCGTAACATGAGTCAGGAATGGTCAGAGGAGAGACAATGGTTTGGGAACCCTATGCATGGACTAGAAAGGACAAATCACTTCAATAGGAAGTAGCACGGTGTGGCTACTATGCACACCAAACAATCAAACAAGGCATATGTCACTGACAATGACAAAAGAATTTCAATATGGGTGGTCAACGTTCACCGACCATACCTCGAATCACAAACGGTCAAAGGGGGGAAACAATGGTCCAGGAATATCAGTTCTCAACTAGCAAGTACAACGACCTTCAGTCAGTAATAGCACGGTGTGGCTACCATGCACAATGACCGACCAACGTAGGCATATGTACTGCCTTTGACCAGAGAAATCCGCTGTGTATTGTCAACGTTGGCAACAAATAATACGAGTCACAAATAGTCAGAGGGGGAAACAATTGTTTGGAAACACCAGGTATCAACTAGCAAGCACAATGACCAACCATATGTCACTGACCATGACCAAAGAATGTCACCATGTGTGGTAAACTTTGACAACTCATAACACGAGTCACAAATGGTCAGAGTAGAAGATAATGGTTTCTAAATACTAGTTATCGACTAGCAAGTACAAACAACTTCAATATGCAGTGGCACAGTGTGGCTACAATGCACAGTGACCAACCAAAGTTTGCATATGTCACTGACCATGACCAAAGAATGTCACCATGTGTGGTAAACTTTGACAACTCATAACACGAGTCACAAATGGTCAGAGTAGAAGATAATGGTTTCTAAATACTAGTTATCGACTAGCAAGTACAAACAACTTCAATATGCAGTGGCACAGTGTGGCTACAATGCACAGTGACCAACCAAAGTTTGCATATGTCACTGACCATGAATAGAGAATTTCACTTCACGTGGTCAATGTTGACAACTCACAACACGAGTCACATATATTCAGAGGGGGTAACAATGGTTTGGGAACATTAGCTATAAACTACAAAGCACAGAGACCTTCCATACGTAGAAACACGGCGTGGTAACCATGTACAGTGACAAACGAAAGTAGGCATATGTCACTAACCATGACCAAAAGAGTTTCACAGTGTGTGGTCAACGTTGAAAACGCATAACACGAGTCACAAATTTCCAGAGGGGGAAACAATGGGTTGGGAACACTAGATATGAACCAGCAAGTACAAAGACCTTCAACAAGCAGTGGCACGGTATGGCTAGCGTACACAGTGACCAACCAAAGGATGCAGACGTCACTGAATATGACCGAAGAGGTCCACTATGTGTGGTCAATATTGACAACTCATAACACGAGTCACAAATGGTCAGAGGGAGAGACAATGGTTTGGGAACCCTATGTATTGACTAGAAAGGACAAAGAACTTCAATACGTAGTGGCATGGTGTGGCTAATATGCACACCAAACAACCATACTATGCATGTCACTGACCATGACCAAAGAATTTCAATATGGGTGGTCAACGTTCACCAACCACAACACATGTCACAAACGGTCAGACGGGGAAACAATGGTCTGGGAATATCAGTTCTCAACTAGCAAGTACAGTGACCTTTAATCAGTATACGCACGGTGTGGCTACCTTGCACAATGACTGTTCAGAAAAGGCATATGTACTGCCTTTGACCAAAGAAATCCGCTGTGTGTGGTCAACGTTGACAACTCATGACATGAGTCACAAATGGTCAGAGGGGGAGACAATGGTTTGGGAACACCAGGTATCAACTAGCAAGCACAAGGACCTTCAATGAGTTGTGGCACAGTGTGGATGCCATGCACGATGACCAACCAAAGTAGGCATATGTCACTGACCATGACCAAATAATGTCACAAAGTGTGTGAAACATTGACAACTCATAACAGGCGTCACAAATGGTCAGGGTGGAATGAAATGGTTTGTGAATACTAGTTATCCACTAGCAAGTACAAATACCTTCAGTATGAAGTGGCACAGTGTGGCTACAATGCACAGTGACCAACCAAAGTATGCATATGTCACTGACCATGACCAATGAGTTTCACTTCATCTGGTCAGCGTTGACAACTCACAACACGAGTCACTGATAGTCAGAGTGGGAAAACAATGGGTTGGGAACACCAACTATTAAGTAGAAACCACAAATACCTTAATTACATAGTGACACGGCGTGGTAACCACAAACAGTGACAAACCAAACTAGGCATATGTCACCAACGATGACCAACAAATTTCACGGTATGTGGTCAACGTTGAAAACTCATCACACGAGTCACAAATGGTCATATGGGGAAACAATGGGCTGGGAACACTAGTCATCAACTAGCAAGTATGAAGAACTTCAGTAAGTAGTGGCACGATCCGGCTAGCGTGCACGGTGACCAACCAACGGATGAATACATCACTGACTATGACGGAAGAAGTCCACTATGTGTGGCCAACATCGACAACTCATAACACGAGTCACGAATGGTCAGAGGGAGAGACAATGGTTTGGGAACCCTATGCATTGACTAAAAAGGACAAATATCTTCAATATGTAGTGGCACGGTGTGACTACTATGCACACCAAACAACCAAACTAGGCATATGTCACCGGCCATGATGAAAGAATTTCAATATGGGTGGTCAAAATTCACCAAGCATAACACGAGTCACAAACGGTCAGAGGGGGAAACAATGGTCCGGAAATATCAGTTCTCAACTAGAAAGTACAACGACCTTCAATCAATAGTAGCAGGGTGTGGCTACAATGCACAATGACCGACCAAAGTAGGCATATGTACTGCCTTTGACCAACGAAATCCGTTGTGTATGGTCAACGTTGGCAGCTCATAATACAAGTCACTAACAGTTAGAGGGGAAACAATTGTTTGGGAACACCAGGTATCAACTAGCAAGCACAATGACCTTCAGTACGTTGTGGCACGGTGTGGATACCATGCACGATGACCAACCATATGTCACTGACCGTGACCAAAGAATGTCACCATGTGTGGTAATCTTTGACAACTCATAACACGAGTCACAAATGGTCAGAGTGAAAGATAATGGTTTCTAAATACTAGTTATGGACTAGCAAGTACAAATACCTTCAATATGCATTGGCACAGCGTGGCTACAATTCACAGTGACCAACCAAAATATGCACCTGTCACTGACCATGACCAAAGAATTTCACTTTGTGTGGTCAATGTTGACAACTCACAGATGGTCAGAGGGGACTAGCAATGGGTGGAGAACACTAGCTGTCAACAAGAAAGCACAAAGACCTTCGATACGTAATGACACGGAAGGGTAACCACGTACAGTGACAAACCAAAGCAGGCATATGTCACAAACCATGACCAAACGGATTTCACAGTGTGTGGTTAATGTTGAAAACTCATAACACGAGTCACAAATGGTCAGGGGGGGAAAACATTGGTTGGGAACATTGTTTATCAACTAGCAAGTAGAACAATTTTCAACAAGTAGTGGCACGGTGTGGCTAGCTTGCTCAGTGACCAACCAAAGGATGCACACGTCACTGTCTATGACCGAAGAAGTCCACTATGTATGGTCAGCATTGACAACTCATACCACGAGTCACAAATGGTCAGAGTGAGAGACAATGGTTTGGTAGCCCTATGTATCGACTAGAAAGGACAAATATCTTCAATACATAATGGCACGGTGTGGCTTCTATGAAAACCAAACAACCAAACTAGGCACATGTCACCGGCCACGATGAAATAATTTCAATATGGGTGGTCAACATCCACCAACCATAACAGGAGTCACAAACGGTCAGAGGGGGAGACAATGGTCTATGAAAATCAGTTCTCAACTAGCAAGTACAGAGACCTTCAATCAGTATAAGCACGGTGTGGCTACCATGCACAATGACTAGCAAAAGTAGGCATATGTACTGCCTTTGACCAAAGAAATCCACAGTGTGTCGTCAGCGTTGACAACTCATAATAGAAGTCACAAATGGTCAGAGGGGGAGACAATGGTTTGGGAACAGCAGGTATCAAATAGGAAGCACATGGACCTTCAATACGTTGTGGCACGGTGTGGATACCATGCACGATGACCAACCAAAATAGGCATACCTCACTGACCATGACCAAATGATTTCACTAAGTGTGGTAAACTTTGACAACTCATAACACGAGTCACAAATGGTCAGGGTGGAAGATAAAGGTTTGTGAATACTAGTTATGGACTAGCAAATACAAATACCTTCAATATGTAGTGGCACGGCGTGGCTACCAGGCACAGTGACCAACCAAAGTATGCATATGTCACTGACCATGACCAACGAATTTTACTTCATGTGGTCAGTGTCAACAACTCACGACACGAGTCACGGATAGTCAGAGGAGGGTAACAATTGTTTTGGAACACTAGCTATCAAATAGAAAGCACAAAGACCTTCAATACGTAGTGACACAACGTGGTAACCACGTACAGTGACAAACCAAACTCGGCATATGTCACTAACCATGACCAAAGAATTTCAATATGGGTGGTCAACGTTCACAACCCATGCGTGAGATACAAATGGTCTGAGGGGGAAAACATGACTTCAAAATACCATGTATCTCCTAGCAACTACAAAGATTTTTCGTATGTATTGGCCGCGTGTGGCTACCGTGCACACTGACATACCCAAGTAGGCATACATCACTGCTCATGACCAAAGAAGTTAAGTGTGTGTAGTCAACCTTCACAACTCATAATACAAGTAAAAAATGGGCAGATGGAGAAACAATGGTTTGAGAATACTCGGTATTGACTAGCAAGTACAAAGACCTTCGATAAGTGGTGGCACGGCGTGGCTACCATACACAATGACCAACCGAAGTATGCTTGTGTCACTGAATATCATAAAAAGAGTTTCACTGTGTGTAGTCAACTTTCCTTCTTACGGCTGGTCAGTCTGAGCAATGGTTGAGAGGTTATTCAAGCTCGAAGTTGCAATACTTGAAATCCCATCTGCGTCATTTTGTTATGATTCAACTAACTCTGTTGTCATTCATACTTTTCAAAGCTACCCTCTAATCTTACACCCCCTTATTTTATGCCCTCTACCCATAGGAAATCTTATAATGTCATTTGGACATCATATGAACACCTGGGAGTTGGCTTAGTGCTTATAGAGTTAGATTATGTGGGAGTAGGTCCTGGGTTTGAATCGTCGTACACGCAATATAGAATAGGCTCGCGACCTGGGAGGGGGGGGGGGCGTGTTGTGATACCTCAACTCTACCTTCAAGCCTAGGCCATGGTGGGGTA